>JAKSZU010000020.1:9902507-10020138 GCA_026018925.1 Tupaia tana
CATGAGAATTCCTCAGGAAGGATGCTTTCCTCTCTTCTACTCTCTCTCTCTCTCTCTATTTCTTTTTAGTGAGCTCACTGCCCTCTAGCAATTTTTTTTTTTAAAAGAAGGAAAAATATTGAAAAAATCCAGGAAGCAAATGTCCTTACCTATAGAGGAGTGAAGATAAAAATTATGCTGAATTTCTCAGGAAATCATAAAAACAAGGGAAAAAATATTCAAAGTGTTGAGAGAGCCTCATAACTCAGTGGTGAAGTGTTGTGTGAAGGGGGCTGAATTCCACATGGCCAACTGTGGCGTGAATCCTGGTCCCAGAAACTTGAAAAACTCACTGGGCACCTGTGGTGGGATGGAGGGATGAGGGAAGGGGACTGTGGTCTGACCAGGCCCTATTGGTGGTGGCAGAGTGTGTATGCATTGTGGGGGGAGGGGGGTCTCTTTCTTTCTCTCTCTTTTTCTCTCTGGCTCATACAACCACCCTTTAACCAAAAAGTAAGTGTTGAGAGAGAAACCCACTGACCTAGAATTCTGTATACTGCGAAGTTATCCTTTAAAAGTGAAAGAGAAACCCAGCCATGGTGGCACAGTCCACGGTATTCTGGACTGCAGTGCTAGAAGCCACATGGTCCTCTGTGGGTTTTGATCCCTGGCCTGGATGACCTAAAATATGACCAGTGGGAGTTTGTATGCCCCAAATCTTGACAAGGCAGAAGGCTGAAAGAAGGGGACTGAGGCATGATCAGATGGGTTGAGAATCTCTCTGTCTCTCTCTTTTTTTCTCCCTCCCTCTCTCTACAGGTGCCTGTGCTATAATTAATAAAATAAATAAAAACTCAAAAAACAAAATGCAGGAAAAATAACTTGCTTCACTACAGGAACCTTCTTACTTTCAATATGGATTCCACGACATTATACGAATAGCTTAGTTATATACAACACAGTTTGGTTTTGTTGTTGTTTTTTTTTTTTTTTGGAGAGGTTTTTGCTATAGGGCGCGTGCGCTCGCCAGACAGACAGAGAGAGACATAGAGACAGAAAGCGAGAAATCACCCCCCAGGGGGGATGGTCACGCCGCAATCCCTTCTCCTCCATTCTCCTCTCGGGATCTTGGGCACGCATGCACACGCGCCCGGCGTGAGTTGTAAGCCACCGGGTCCGAGACACGAACCGCGGTCGACTACGTGGGAGTCCAGCAACATAGCCGTTACGCTAACTGCTGGTTCCCTGGTTTTGTTGTTTAAGTGAAGGGTCAATTCCATAGCACGACAGTGTAGCGTTATGCACAGGAGCTAGATCTCACACGGACACCCGCACATTGAATCCCACCTGTGCACGTACGCCCCGAATCCGAGGGGACGGAGAAAGGCGTATCACACCACAGTGAAGGGTGCTTTCTTGAGTGCACACACCCTGGGCAAAAGAAAAATAAAAGTAAAGAAGAAATACTTTCTCAAACAAACAAAAACTGAGAGAAATTGTTGCCAGTAGCCTAAGAAATGTTAAAAGAATTTCTTCAGAGAGAAGGAAAATGATGTAGGCCAGAAACTTGGATCTACATAAAGAAGGAAATAGCATTAGAACACGAATAAGTGAAGGTCAAATTAAAAATTTCGTTTTTCTTATTCTTAATTTAGCTCACATACAGCAGTTTGTTCAAAATTGTAATAGCAATCATGTATTTGGTTATGTATACCTATGTATAGGTGAGATGAATGATAGCGATGATATAAAAGGCGAGAGGGAGGAGTGACACTTTTGTCAAGATCCATACAACGTACAGCACCTGAGGGGAACCACCGACGTGGTGCATGTGTCAGTAAGGAGTTAGCCATGAATGAGAACCTGGGACCACAGGAACTCTCCAATACTTCTGACAGATATATAAATGGTGCAATCATTTTAGAATAACACTTAGTTTCTTATTGTGTTAAAAAATACATCTTCCTCTTGACACAACAATTTGACTCCTATGTATCCATCCTTGAGAAATGAAAACCTATTACTGTAACAAAAGGAGTTATACAAGGATATTCATGATGACGGTATTCACAACTTCCAAACAGTGAAGACAATCTAAATGTCCATTAATAGGAAAATGGGGGAGCTGGCAGGTGGTGTAATGGTTAAGGATGCTGGACTTCCACGTGGCTGACTGTGGTTCAAGTCCTAGACCTTACAGCTTGCTTTCTCACTTTCTCTCTCTCTCTCTCTCTTTCTCTCTCCCTCTGTCGCTCTCTGGTCACATTAAATAAATAAATAAATAAATAAATAAATAAATAAATAAATAGTTAAATAAAATAATTTAAAGAATAGGAGAATGGGGGGGACCAGCAGTTGGCGTAATGGCTATGTCGCTGGACTCCCACGTAGTCGACCGCGGTTCGCGTCCTGGACCCGGTGGCTTACAACTCACGCCGGGCGCGTGTGCGTGCGCGCCCAAGATCCCGAGAGGAGACTGGAGGAGAAGGGATTGCGGCGTGACCATCCCCCCTGGGGGGTGATTTCTCGCTTTCTGTCTCTATGTCTCTCTCTGTCTGTCTGGCGAGCGCACGCGCCCTATAGTGAAAAACCTCTCCAAAAAAAAAAAAAAAAAAAAAAAAAAAAAAAAAAAAAAAAAAAAGCTGTGAAAAGTGAAATTAAAGTAAAAAAAAAAAAAAAAAAAAAAAAAAGAATAGGAGAATGGGTAGACAAATCATGGTATATTCATACAAAGGAATACTACATAGCTATGAAAACAAACTACTGATACATAGGACAGCATGAACAAATCTCATAGGCAAAATGCTTAGCAAAAGCAGCAAAATGCTGAGAATAAGTAATTGTTTTATTAAAAAAAAAACACACCTCGTCATTATGTATCATTAGGGAATTATAAATTAAAACAATGAGATACTACTGCGCACACATAGGAATGGCCATAATTCAAAACACTAACAAAACCAAATGCTGGCAAGGATGTGAAGCAATAGAACTATCCCTTGCTAGTGAGACTGCAAACCATATGATATACTGGAAAGGGCAAAACTATACAAATAATCAAAAGATTAGTGATTGCCAGGGTTAGGGGAAAGAGAGGGAAGGACAGGCAGAACATAGGATTTGTATGGCAGTGAAACTACTCCGTATGATACTACAATGGTGGACATATGTCATTACACATTTGTCAAAACCCATAGGATGTGTAATACCAAAAGTAACCCAGACTGTAAACTATGGGCTTTGGGTGATGATGACGTGTCAAGGTAGACTCATCAATCATAAAAAAAAAATAGTACTTTCATGCATGAAAACTTTTTCTTAAATAATAAAAATAGAGAGACTGAAAACTTTTTCTGTTAAAAAAATAATGAGTATCTACTAAACATTGATAGTAAGGAGTAAAAAAGAGAAAGTAGACTCCAGTAAATACCTATGATGCAAGGAAAAAAACAGTATGAATTCACTAGAATGAACTGTAAAAAGAAAATGTTCATAGAAAATGGAATTCAAATACAAGTGCTTTCTGATGCAAAGGGTTTTTTTTTTTTTTTTTTTGAAATTCAAGGATAGGTTTTTGTTTTATTTTGTTTTTAATAATATACATTTTCCAGGAACTTTTTGAAGACCTCCCCTCCCATATGAGAAAATACTTCTGCGGTATCTGTAAATGTAAAGACTGAGATCTTGGAAAAGTAGCAAAAACTTTGTGGGACTGTGTTCATAAATGAATGTGAACATAAATTGGCACAATTTATATAGTTGGAACAGAAAGGAGAGGAAAGCAAATTGATATAATTATACATAAGAGCATTTACAAGTCTACTGCAGTGTATTTTGACACTGAAATGATTAAAAGCCTGAATGAGAAATATTTTCAAGGAAATTTTTAAGACTATAGTAAACTGAATAAAACATCCTGCAGCTGCTACTCTAAGAATTCGTTTCTCACCATTGTCGCTGACAACTTTCAGAGGTCTACAACTCCTAGCATTCCTTGGGGCTTTGTGGTTTCTCGTTTTCTTGGAAGAACTGGAATCCAGATATTTTAAGCAATCAGGCAATACTACAGATCAGCCAGACTATTTTCAGTTTAATGTAACCTTAATCAATCAAAATAAAAGATGAATTTACCCCTAAACATAATGTTGGTGTTTATTGATTATTTAAAATGTCATAATAAAACTAAATAGCACTAACAACTTGACACTCATGTACCAGATAACAGTTTGGTTCATCTGTATTTGCTGTTTTTTGCTGATGTGTATTTATTTCCCTATATGTTAATTAACACATATATACAGAGATATGTACACATTCTCTCCTTAGAGTTTGTTGCTTAAAATATATAAAATCAATTTTCTTTTTGATCGTTGAATACTGCATTTGTTCCAAAATTTGTTGATGCTTTTATTTCCTTTGGCGGTGCATTAGTTACTGACAATATAAAATTTTGCCTGTATAGGTCAATTTTATCTACCAAACACTTGGAAAGTTTCACTCATCTTTTAAGAATAGTGTGGATTGAATGGCCACTCACTCATTAAGGATGATCACTGGCAATCCTAAAATACACTGTTCTACTTCTTATGCCTTTACACTTGCTACTTTAAACTAAATTTTAAGTTCAATATTTCTCTTTCTCTCCCTCTAGTGCCACTAAAATTTTTCTCTAACATCTAAGAGATTGAAATGTTTCCTTTCTTTCCTGAGTCCTTATCTAAGTAATCATTGATCAGCAGATGGGCGGTAGATATTACTACAGGCATAAGATTCAAACCAAGAAATAGAAAAGTCTTGCTGAAGGTACTTTTGCATCCAAAAATAATGCCTTCATAGACCTCAGCTCTGGTACAGTTACTCGCTTGCTATTGCTGTGTTAGTCACTGAAATACTGCCACCTTCAGGTAGAAGTATGGCAACCTGCAATTGCATTTTCAATGGGGACCCCTTAAATCAAAACTCTATACTTCCCTTTCTTTAAACATAGTTCTAAAAGTATCTGACTAAGTTATTTTTCCTATGCATCTAACTATCACAGTCTATTTCTGCAGATGTTTTTACCTTAATAGTATTTTCTTTCCAAACAACTACACATTACAGTGAAATCTGCCTGGAAATAATAAATGGAAGATAATTCACTATTATCAGTCAAATGAAAACTACTTCAATAAAACAAGAGAATCTTTTAGTTATTAAATTATAAACCATGAAGAACTTTAAGCCTTTTTTTGGTTCAAATAATATATAGATAAAATCGAGGTACATGGTTTTAAAAAAAAAAATGCCCACACCAATTTATATATTTTATTTTAAAATATTTCTTTAAATAAATTAACTCAAGGCTTCTAAAATAAGAGCCTTTACCCCCTTTATATTCTATATTCTCCTTCATTTTTGACTAACATAAAGGTTAAAAGCAACTCTATGTCAGCTTTCCAGAGTTTTCATATTTCAGTTAACATAAAAAATGTGTCTCCCTCTCTGTATTTTTTTTTTTCTCTTACAAGTTTGGCTCCCTGTTCCATATTCTGCTCCTGATCTAATTTTATTACTTTTACTTAATCATTCTCCTATCTCTTTTTCCGTCTTCTTCCTCTCTTCATTGACTTCTTTTTCCTTCATTCAATAATTTCATTGTAGAGGGCCAGCAAGTGGCATAGTGGTTAAGGCACTGGACTCCCACGTGACCAACTGTGATTCAAGTCATGGACCTGACGGCTTGAAAATCACACCAGGATGTGTGTGTACCCAGAATCCCAGAAGGAGAATGGAGAAGAGACTGTGGTGTAGTCATTCCCCACTTGGGAGTGATTTCTCACTTCCCCTCTCACTATCTCTCTCTTTCTCTCTCTCTCCCTCTGGTGAGTGCATACACCCTATGGCGCATGCACACACACACACACACACACACACACACACACACAAAAAAAAAAACCATTATAATTTACTAATTTATTTTATGCTCTTCCTGCTTTCTATTTATTCAAAATCTATTCCATGTTATCAAAAAATGCCAACGAGTATTTATTAAAAACAGGGGGTTTTGTTGTTGTTTAAGTTTTTGCCATAGGGCATGTGTGATCTCCAGAGAGAACTAGAGAGAGACAGAGAGAGAAAAAGTGAGAAATCACCCCTAGGGGTGGGGAGATATCCATACCACAATCCCTTGTCTTCCATTCTCCTCTAGAGATTTTGGGTACTCATGCACAGGCAACTGGAATGATTTTCAAGCTGCCAGGTCCAAGACTCAAACCACTGTAGGCCATGTGTGAATCCACTGCTTCAACCACTACACCACCTGCCAGCCCAAAACAGGGATTGTTTTTTTTTTTAATACTACAACTATGGTAAAATTTCACCAATATTTTACAGAACACTTATTATATAGTCTAATTGGAAAGGACACATACACAAAACCTACTCTTATTTTAATCCTCTAAAGCAATTGAATAGTTACAAAGATGTCAAATTTCTCCGAATTAATTTTTAAAATGCATAAGGTGTGATAATTTTAGGAAGGGGGAAGAGTTAAATAACTTTGACATTACCAAAAGGAATCAACTGGAGATAGTAACCACTACAAGTCAAGTTTTTGGAAAAAGAATATTATTAAAGGATAATATGCACTATCAAATATTAAAATATACAATAAAAATAATTAAAACCACATGGAATTGATGTCTGAAAAGAAGAACAAATGAGTGGAACTGAAAGGGACCCTAGTACAGATAAAAATTTAGCATGCATTGAAGCTATATATATATATATATATATATATATATATATATATATATATATATATATTTTTTTTTTAGGTTTTGGCCAGAGGGTGTGTGCACTTACCAGACAGACAGAGAAAGGGAAAGTGAGAAATCAACCCCTAGTGGGGATGGCCATGCTACAATCCCTTCATCTCTATTCTCTCAGGATTTTAGGTACACATACACATACCCCTAGTGTGTTTTTTAAGCCATTGGGCCCAGGACTCAAACCACAGAGTCAGCCGTGTGGGATCCAGAACCTTAACCACCATGCCCCCTGCTGCACACACACATGCCTCTCCCCCAGCTATCTTTTTGGATTTTTCCAGGTTTTTGCCATAGGGCATGTGCAATCATCACAGAGAAACAGAGAGAGGAAAAGTGAGAAATCATCCCCCGGGGGGTTGCTACATCGTAATCTCTTCTTTGTTCTTCTCTTAGGATTCTGAGCATGCTTACACATGTGCCCAGCATGATTTTCAAACCACCAGGTCTGGAATTTGAGCTGCTGTTGACCATATAGGAATCCAGCACCTAAACTACTGTGTCACCTGCTGGCACCCATCATTTGTTTAAAGTGAGAGAAGATTGCTTATCTTAAAAATGATTCAGGGAACCAGCAGTTAGCGTAATGGCTATGTCGCTGGACTCCCACATAGTCGACCGCGGTTTGCGTCCCAGACCCGGTGGCTTAAAACTCACACCAGGCACGTGTGCGTGCGTGCCCAAGATCCCGAGAGGAGAATGGAGGAGAAGGGATTGCGGCGTGACCATCCCTCCTGGGGGGCGATTTCTCACTTTCTGTCTCTATGTCTCTGTCTGTCTGGCGAGCACACGCGCCCTATAGCAAAAATCTCTCTCAAAAAAAAAAAAAAAGGTTCAGCATTTGAAAATAAATAAATAAATAAAATTAGAACTTCTACCTGATTAATAATCCAAAACAAATCTTAGAGTGAACTATTTTTTTAACAAATATATTTAAAAATGCAAATGAACATTTATAGGGTTAGATGTAGATAAGGAAGAAAAAAAAAGTTTATTTAAGTGGGTTAATATAAAAGTTCTCTTTTTTTTTTTTTGCTATAGGGCACGTGCGCTCGCTAGACAGAGAGAGATAGAGAGACAGAAAGCGAGAAATCACCCCCCAGGGGGGATGGCCACGCCACAATCCCTTCTCCTCCATTCTCCTTTCGGGATCTTGGGCAAGCACGCACATGCGCCCGGCGTGAGTTTTAAGCCACAGAGTCCAGGACACGAACCGCAGTCGACTACGTGGGAGTCCAGCGACATAGCCATTACACTAACTGCTGGTCCCTAAAAGTTCTCTTTTAAAAACATTATAAATATAAGTAAAGGCAAATGGCAAACTTGGAAAAATATTTTCAACATTAAAAAAAATAGGTACAGACTTAATATCCTTATATTGAAGATAATTTACAAATAATACATGTCTATATAGCAGAAAATGTCCAAAGGTTGTGAACAGATAATCTAAAGACATATTCTTGTCTGATAGATATTTGTTTAATGTTCATTCTCATTAGTAATCAAAAAAATAAATTTAAACAGTAAGTTTTGCCTGTAAACTTGATGAATATTTTTAAATTATAATACCCGGTTCCGCAAGGGTATTAAAAAATGACATGCTGGGGCCAAGAGATGCTATTGAATGTTACGTTGCTGAACTCCCACATAGTAGACCGTGGTTCAAGACTCAGACCCGGTGGCTTAAAACTCATGTTGGGCGCACGTGTGTGCACGCCCAAAATCCTGAGGAGACAATGAAGAAGGAATTGTGGCATGGCTGTTCACCCCCCCCCCCGGGGGGGGGGGGTGATTTCTTAAATTTCTGTCTCTCTCTCTCTCCAGTGAGCGCATGCGCCCTATAGCAAAAATCTCTCTTAAAAACAAATGGCATGCTTACACGAACTTGCTGGATGATGACTCGACACTGTGCTATCTAGAGTTTAATGCTCTTACTCTTTGACCTAGCAGTTTCTTAGGACACAGTCCTGTAACAAGAGAGATAATCAAGATGTAAAAGGAAGTTCTGTATACGAATTGCAGTGGGGATTGGTAAAATACGTAATGGTACATGTATATAAGCAGAATACTATTCAGGTATTTATTCAGCTTAAAAAGAATTACTTGGAAAATGTCCAAGTATTTACTGAATGATTAAGCAGTTATTAAGCTATATTATGAAATAATTTATACTTACATATACAGAATGAGGAGACTAACAACAAACTCTTAGTTGATTCCCCCCCCCCCCCCCCCGAGTGGTAAGACCAGTGCTCTTTTTTTTTCTTTAATATCTTTTGGTATTTTAAATTTTTCAACAATAGGATGGCATGTTAAACAGGAAAAGACTTGTTTTTAAACCAGTAAGAACTCTTATTTCAATTCCATTTTAAAATCAAGTACATTAAAGAAAAGCAGAACTGTCATATGTGACACATATATAAAAATGATTCTCCAAACTGGCTCCATGGCCTGGTGGTTACAGCAGGTAGATCCCACCTGGCTGACCTTGTGGTTCGAGTCTCAGACCTGGCAGCTTAAGAAATACAATGAGCAAGTGAACGTGTTCAAAATCCTCAAAGGAAGGAGAGAAGGAGGAAGAGGGTTTGCAGCATAACCTTGCCCCATCAGGAGTGCTTTTACTGTCCTTCGGTCTTTCTCTGGCAAGTGCACTAACACCGCCCCCCCCCCAAAAAAAAAAAAAAAGATTTCTTCGTCTAAGCCCACAAAATGTACAATACCAAAAATTAACCCAAACGTAAACTATGGATTTGGGCTGATAAGATCTATCAGTGGAGGCTCATCGATTGTAACAAATGCACCAAATGTAGTCTGGTGCATGATGCTGATAAAGTGGGAGGCTTCTTTTGTGTGGGGACAGGGACTGAATGGGAACTTTCTGTACTTTTGTTCAATTTTGTAGAAACCTAAAAATGCTCTAAGAAAATAAAGTTAAAGAAAGAGATTCCCAGAATGCAAATTGAATGCAAAGTAGAACTGGCACTGCATAATACAGAAATTTAAAAGACAATACTGATTTAGTGATGAACTCTTTAAAATATGCTGAACAGGTGCCTGATAAATTTTTGTGTATCAATTGTTTTGAGCAAATCTATATCTCACATAATGAGTATGAGATTAGATATGGCATTTTCTCATTTGCTTTCATAAACTCATAATGGCACACTGTCCAATAGAAATACGAGGTACATATGTAATTAAAATGATCTGGTAGCCACAGTGGAAGAAAAGTAGACGGAAGTAAGAAAGATCCATTTTCATAATCTATTTACTACAATATCTAAATATCATTTCAACATGTAATCAATATAAAACTTGAAGGTTTTTAAAATCTTTTCATCATAGTAAGTCATTGAATCTGATGTGCATGGTATGCAGGACATCTCGATTTAGTTACCAAAGCATCACTGAAAGTATTTCATCAGGATTGAGATTTCATAAGATGTACCATTGGAAATGTAGGTGAATATATCCTTATTTTTCCAAAATAATTACGTTTACAAATAATTGACTTGAGAATCTATCTTTAACATTTAAATGAATTAAAATTAAACAGAATTTGGATCCAGCAGAGAGCGTAGCAGTTACGTCTCTGGACTCCCACATGGCCAAACCCAGTTCAAGTTCCAGACCCAGTGGCTTGAAAACCACATCAGGCACATGTGTCCAAGATCCCAGGAGGAGAGTAGAGGATAAAAGATTGTGGTGTGGCCATCCCCCGGGGAGTGATTTCTCACTTTCCTTTTCACTGTTTCTGTCTCACTCTCTCTCCTGGTGAGCACACTTGCCCTAAGGCAAAAACCTCTAAAAACAAACCAAAAAAAATTAGAATTTAAAACCAAGTTTTTCAGTTACACCAGCCACATTTCATGTGTGGCTAGAGGCTACCTTATTGGACAAATCTATCCTGGGAAAGGATTCATCATGAAATGTCAATACTGGCTATGCTACTTTGTGGGGATTAGGCCTGACTACTCCTACTACTTGGCAAATTCAGATCTAAATTTCGATCATATGAAAGAATATAAATTATGTGTCCTTGCTGACTTTCTTGGCTTCTCTTTTATGTCACTGAATCACATGTGTGATGAGTTATTCTCAGCAAATTTATCTACAAAAGGAGAAGTAATAGCCAACGCTGAAAATGAGGTATTGCACCCAGCAATCAATTGGCTGCATATTTTCACTTCCCCTTGCCGGATTAAGGAATGATTCTGCCACTGTGTGATTTCTAATAATAAAGACAGAATGAGAAGTGCACAATACCAGCATATTGCTATTTGCAGTAGATGTACTTGTGACCTCACATGCAACAGAACTTCTTTACATATTTAAGAAGTTTTGCAAGTTCCAGAAGAGTGGAACTAATGGGCTGTCCAAAGCTCAGCTGCGCTTTTCAGCTTGTCTTTATAAACTGGACAAGTCCTTTGCTGCTAGAAGCCATTCCTCTGGTGGCACTGGTGACTGTAATATTTGAAATTCAAAACAAACTGGACTCAAATTCTTACATACTGGTATGGGAAGCTGCGCCCTCAGTACATGCAAAGGAATAGCTAATAGCTAAAATAGAACACAGACATGAACAAGACTGCCAATGAGGATAGCTGTTTGAAAAAAGTATTCTATATCATGACAAATGCACCTTTCCTTCCTCAGAATAAATGGATTCCCCAAAAGACCACCGTCCTCAGTAGCATAAGTAAAAACGATGATCAACTAGGAAGTGGTAATGTTTTAACGTAAGCGTGTGCGTTAGCTACCAGTTTCAATGTGTCAGCCCATTAACCATCAGAAACTTTACCTGGACAGAGTGCAGGCACTTCCACAGGCATCAGGATGCAGCTACGTAGATGGCCCAGTTCCTAATTAGGGAGGTTAGGCTTGTAGACAGCAGACGACAGCTGACATCATGAGGTGGTATGACGTAAAGTGCACATGGGTGATTCAGATAACTGTTGTACAACTAAGGCAGCAGTTCTTCAATTGGGGTCCACAGACCCCTGGAGGGCTATGATACTCGGGGGTCTTGTGCAATTGAAATGATTTTCATGAAGATACTACAAGTGTCACTTGCCTTTTTCACTGTGGTTTCCCCAGCACAAAGCAAGGCAATGGCACCCAACCGTAGCCACCGTATTCCCGTGTTCTTCACCGAACGCTTGCAGCAAAAAATAAAAGTTGATTCAAAAATGTACACCTGATAAAGCAGTAAAGATATTCATTTTACTAAGTCCCAACCCTCCAGGGCCTCTCTTTTTAATATACTGTGGGACGAAATGGGGAGTATGCAGGAAGTACTTCGGCCGCACACCAAAGTCGGATGGCTGTCTCACAAAAGCACTGGAGCAATCGAGTTGCAAATGGAACTAGTCGCTTCTTTTTTTATTTGAAAAAGTTAACTGACAAACCAACCATGGTTATTCAGACTTAATATCTGGTAACTATGTTCTTAGAAATTAAAAAAGAAATTAAAAAAGAGAGCCTATCACTTCAAAGGAGACAATTGACAATATTTTTTGCCAATGATAATATTTGAATGTCTTACAAGTAAAAATTAGGATATTGGAAAATTTGTATCCTAATATGTATAATTTTTCCTGATGAAGTATAATGAGTGACTATGATATTTTTCGTACAGTAAAATGAGATAAATAACATTGGAAGATCCACTTAATTCAGTAAACGGATCATTTCCAAATGACCACTGTATGCCATTACAAATCGTGCATGGGTAAGAGGTCTACTCAATAAACTAATGAGTTTTAATATAATAGAGTATGAAAAGTGTATTGATATGGATGTAAGTGTCACATTGCAACTAACTTTTTAAAAATTACTACTTGAATGACTTTGGAATAATATCAAAGACTACCCAGGATTGTCTGAAAAAGCTATTACAATGCACCCTCCTTTCCAACTATATGGCTCTTTGAGGTGAGATTTTCCTCATTTATTTCAATCTAAGTGACATATCACAATAGATGGAATGCAGAAGCAAAAATGAAGATCCTGCTGCCTCTATTAAATCAGAGATTAAGAAGAATTACAAAACATAAAACAACATTTTTCCTTTTTTGTTTTTGGTTTGGAAAAACATTATTGGTTTTCACTAATATGTCATGGGTTTATCATTATTATAAATTAAGTGACAAATATTTTAAACATGCCTCCAACTTTGATTTCTAATACACTGAGTATTAATAAACAAAAGTTTTGTGGAGTCCTAAAATTAAAAAAAAAAAAAATTGAGAAGCAATGTACTAAAAAAAAAGGGAACAATCAGAAGGCACCAGAAAAACTGTTCTCTAAGACATGCTGTTGCATAATCTCAAACATACCCCTTTATAACTCCAAACGAATGGTGCTTATTATTTAAATATGACTAATTTACATTAGTGTTCTTTACATAACAATGTGTTGTAGAAATGCAATATAAAATCCCCAAATGCAGCAAAACTCCTTAATCAGAGTTTTTGTTTGTTTGTTTGTTTTGTTTTTGTTTGTTTTTTAGTTTTTGCTATAGTGCATGTGCATTCACTGGAAAGAGAGAGGAAAAGTAAGAAATCACCCCCCCACCATCCCTTTTCCTTAAAGTCTCCTCTCAGGATTTTGGGTACGCACACACACGCTCCCAGTGAGATTTCGAAGCCACGGAGTCTGGGACTTGAACAGCACAGCTGCCATGTAGAACTAATAAGTGACATATAGAATAACTGTATTGTTTGAGCGTTTACCAGGTGTCAGTGATTCCATTTCATATCTGAAGTCTCCCTTTTGATATTTAGTGTTTTTGTTTGTTTGTTTTTGGGTTTTTTTTTTTTTTTTTTTTTTTGAGAGGTTTTTGCTACAGAGCATGTGCGCTAGCCAGAAAGACAGAGAGAGACAGAGGGACAGAAAGCGAGAAATCACCCCCCCTCCCAAGGGGGGGATAGCCACACCGCAATCCCTTCTTCTCCATTCTCCTCTCGGGATCTTGGACACATATGCACACGCGCCCAGCGTGAGTTTAAGCCACTGGGTCCTGGATTTGATCCACGGTTGACTACATGGGAGTCCAGCGACATAGCCATTATGCCAACTGCTGCCCCCCCTTTTTTATATTTATAATTATCATTTTTACAACCCTTCCACAGACCTGAAACAATTGAATGTACTATCTAGCAAACAAATTACAGTTACTATGTAACAGTCCATTCATTTTCCCACTTCAGATTAACTACACAAGTCCAGCAAGCAAAACAATAACATTTTAGTTCCTCTGTCTGTGGGAATCATGCAAGTTCTGCTTATATTTTTGAAAATTTAAAGTAGGTTGTATACTTCTTTGCACTCCATTAATACCTTGATAAGTCATTTAATACAGAAACTCAAGGTTGAGAAACTGTGACATAGAGGGTTTGGGTTTTGTTTTTTGATTAACCTAGTTTTTGGTCTCTAACATCATGATAGAAATAAATGTACCCATTTTTGCTCAGTCATCAGACATCTACGAGTTCAGTCTTTGCGCTTTTTACAAGGATATGCTACAGTTTCAGAGTTGACAAGCAAGATGGTGTAAAACACCTGGGCTCTAGACTCAGAAAGTGGCTTTCCAGCTAATAACTGTGTAAACTTGGGTAAGTAGTATAAGCTCTTTGACTTTAGTTTTCTTATATGTAAAATGGAGCTAATAATATCTGTCTTATATAGCTGGTATGTGGAACAGGAAATGATAACCATAATTACTAAGCAAATAAGTCAAGTTGTGCTATGAATCAATATATTATTTTAAAAGTTGAAATTACTGATATTTTGTATTATTGCCAATTCATAGCAATTATTTTATTTATATTATTTTACTTTATTTATACTATTTTATTTTATTTATTTTTTTATTAAATTTTAAAAAAATTATTTAATTTAATTTCTTTTAATTTGCTATAGGGCTCCTATGCTTATCAGAAAGAGACAGAAAGAGAGAGAGGGAAAGTGAGAAAGCAAGCCATCACTTCTGGGACTCAAACCGTCTGGGACTCAAACCGAGTTCGGCCACGTGGGGGCCCAGCACCTTAATTACCATGCCACCTGCTGGCCCCAGCATTTTTTTTTTTTTTAAAGAAACTTTTTGATTGGTCTTTGGTACACATTTTCCCACCTGTAAATCATGGGCTAAAACATATGTCTGTGTTTAATGTGCAATCGCTCTTACACATTTAAAGGGAAAGAATGTTGGTCCCTGGCAGAGTTAAAAATTGCTCAGGCATATCTTTAAACGCAAAGAGCACTCTGTGCTCTGAGAGCCCAGGCTAAACCCCATCTCATGGTTTCACAGATGTAGGGGAACCCAAGAGAAGGAGCGGGGCCTTTGGTTTTCCTTAGGATTTGGAATCTAATTTGCAAATCCTCCCATCCAGATTTACCTGTTTTGTGCACCACCTAGACCACAAGTTAGAACTTTCCTTCTTGTCTTCTGATTCCTCCTCATCCCTCTCAAATGCAAACTTAATATTTTCCTATAAATGCTGTGCTACCTTAGTTAGTATTCATCATTATTTCGGGAGACTATATTCTGCCAGCATATGGACTTTCCATGTTAATAAAACTTCTGACAATTGTGTTATTGAAATACATCCTTTCTTTAATAGTTAAACGTGCATTTCTAGAATTTATTATGATGTTTAAAAAATTACATTGGGGCCAGCAGGTGGTGTGGTGGTTAAAGCACGGGGCTCCTACACAGCCAACCGCAGTTCAAGTCCCAGACCTGGCTGCTTGAAAATCACACTGGGCCTGTGTGCATGGGTGCCCACAATCCCAGGAGGAGAATGAAGGAGAAGGGGTTGCTATGTGGCCATCATCCCAGGGAGTGATTTCTCACTTTCCTTCTCTCTGTCTCTCTCTGGGGAGTACATATGCCCTATGATCAAAAACAAAAAGGAAAAAAAGAATATAAAAACTAAATAACATATAAATAAATAAAAAATTACGTTAAAAGTTGGTATAATCGGACTTGCCTGTGGCCTGGTAGCTGCGGTGGCTGGATCCCACATGGCAATCTCGGGCTTGAGACACACCAGAGTGCAAGCCCAAAATCCCAAAGGAGGGAGATAAGTAGATATCATAAATATGTTTATTCATAACTGTAATACAATTAAAAACAGCTTATGTCATGATAAATTCTATAATTAAAAAGTGTAATCCTTTCCTATTTTCCAAAGGCATGTCAGGGATTAATTAGAGTGTTTAACTGATCATAGATTCATGGAGTAAGGTACAACCTTGCTCCTATTGCAGACATTTTCATTTGGATAATTTAATAGTTATCACTTTTTAAAAGCTACTTAGAAATGGTTGTAATAGCCAGTCTTTACATTTTAACACTGATTTCTCTCTTCTTCAAAACAAACCAAAACTGCTCATGTGTATTTTCATACTTTAGACCAAAATATGCCGATCTCTGAAGAATTGTGGAGTTGGAGAAGATATACAACGCCTCTTCAAGGATTCTGCAAACTCAAGTGCTCTGGCTACTCAGCGAGGTAGCTTTTCAGGAAAGCCCAGGACTCAGGAATCTCAGTCGGGACCTATCCGAGCTGCCTGGGCTTGGCACTTCGGGAACGGAAACTGCGCAGCCGCCGCCTGGCCGCGCTCACAGACTCACACCAGGGAGAAGTGGCCGAGTCCTCCCGATTTCTCTTCCGAGAAGCCTGGGTATCGTCACCTCAGTGAGCAACGACTGTTTGGATCCGTAGTTCCTAACTTTTTCTAAAGAAAAGCCATTTTGAAATTCAACACAATGTAACAGATCCCACCATCACCACCATCCAAAAAGCTGTGGTAGACATACTTTTAAGTTCTGTATTGACTGGAAATACTTAAGGATTCTTCAAAAGTCCAGTCGACTCTGGACTTTTTAAACGCCCGTACACTGTATCTTATTAATGGTGCATTTGCATACATCTGGATTTGCTTGCTTGTTTATGCTGTACGCTGTGTTTACAGGAACTGCACGCTGCACAGAAAGTTTTGCCCAGCCCCTTGCACCAGGGGACCCCCCCCACACCCCGCTGGGCGCCCAGGTGGCTGCTGCCGTGGACTTAAGAGACGGAGGTCCCAGCCTTATACCCCAAACGTCCACTTAAACCCAGTTCCCAGGGCCAGCAGGGCGCTCTTCCTGCCAGTAGACCGAGCTTCGCGGTGCATCTGCTGCCCCCTATCGGTTATGAGAACAATAGCCAGAGCGGGTTAGAATCCACTGGAAGAGGCCTCTTGAATAAAAGAATATTCCAGGATTGCGCAGCAGCGACAGGACTCGCAGAGAGCCCGTTTTCCGCAGTCGGCTCCGACTGCCTTGTTTGAATGCACTTGTTCCCAAGTGAAGTAGAGAATTATTGGATCGCGAAGAGGCAACTGACGACTGCTTTGGTGAAGGGCAGGGGGGCGGGGACAGGATCCACCCAAGGTTCAATTTGTTTTCTGCCCTCCTAGTCCTTAGGGAAAGCACTCGCCGGCAGCCTGGATGGGGACGTCCATTGTAGCACAGCGTGGCGTTTCCCCAAGCCTCTGAAGGCACCTGTCACCCTATTACACCTTGAGTGAGTCCAGGGGCCTGTGCTGCGGAGGTGACAAAGGCCGCCCTCCCTGAGAGGCTGCCCTCGGCTGTGTCCAGGAATGGCCTTCCCACAACAGCGTGTTCCTTCCCCGGGTCCCTTTGGTGGGAATCTGTCTGTGCTCTAGAAAAGTCAAACGAATGCTGAGAAGGAAGTTCCCGGCTGCCCCTCCTCCACGGATGGCTGTCCGTGTGCAATTCTGTCCTAGGGCTGGACATTTAAAATGTGCCTCCACTTGGACACAGCCATCACGGCTAGCAGGCTGGGAACGGGGTGTGTGTGTGTGTGTGTGTGTGTGTGACAGACTGTAACGTACTCCGGTTTGTTTTCATTATTTTCTCCCACTTCATTACCACCCCCTCGCAGTGCACAGTCCTGGCAGTATCCCGACTTGTCCACTCATGTCCATGTTTGCCTGGGTGCTTTCGGGAAGAAGGGAAGACAGGAGGAGACGGTGAGTGTGCGGGAGGGAGGGGAGCTGCAGAGCCGGCTTCCACGCCAGACGGTGTGTTTCCGCAGGCGGTGGCCGAGGGTCTTCGGAGGACGACGGAAACCCCAGGGTCGGCTCCCTGCCCAGGGGTCGGCACCCAGCCTGCCAGGGGCCGCAGGAGAGCCGAGGTCCCCCGGGTATCCTCCGGGTCTCCCGCGCGTCCGCGCTGGGGGTTGGGCCCTCGGTCTCGCTGCGCGTCTGGGCGCGGAAGGACGCTCGGTTCTCGCTCCCAGCCCGCCGTGGCGGCAGCCGTCGGCCATGGCCCGGCCAAGTGCCCGCTCCCGGGCGGCCGCAGGTGCCGGGTGGCCACCCCCACGGGAGCGGAATGCGGGCTGGCCGATCCCTCCCAGCGCCCATCTGAGGGGGTCTCGCTCACGTGGCGGAGGCCCCAGGGTGCTCGGCGTCCGGCGGCCTGTGGGCGCGACGCACAAGGACGCGCGGCTGCCGGCGGAAGGCGCGCGAGGCCACGGTCACGGCCACCGCCGGGTCCGGGGCGGAAGCGCGGGCTCCGGGGGAGGGGCAGCCGCGCCCCGAGGCCCAGCGCTCCCGCCCCTCGCGGCGCCCGCCAGGGCAGGAGCCGACCCGGGCGGCGGGTGCGCCCGCGGGGCGAGGATGAACCCCAGGGTCCAGCCCCGACCCTGCGCGCGGGGCGAGGCCGGCGCCCACGCACTCCACCCCGCCGTGCGCTCCCCCGGCACAGCCCGAGCCCCACCGCCTCGGCGCGCAGGCCCAGCTCCCGGGCCGGTGCTGCGGCGTCTGCCACCTCCGGGACCCAGGGCCGCCCACCCAGCCTCCCGGCAAGCAGTGACTTCCCGGATGGGGCCATGCTTTTCTTCCAGGACAATCAGGACTCCTCCCCTCCCAGCGATCTTTCTAGGAGGCCACCTCCAGAGATTCCGACGCGATTTCCTCCCTGCCGGGACTAGGCTGGGAACTCCTCACTCCATACACTGGGGAGAACCGCGAGCTGAGTGTGTGACGGGGGTTACCGCTGCACCTCAGCCCCGCAAAACACAGTTTACTGTGCGTAGATTGTTTTGATAAACGGGTTAATGGGGGATAGAAATTCGCTCTCTATTTTTCATAGCAATGATTGTCAAGCTTTTAGAAAGTTACGTTGTCTTGTTTTCTGCTTGGTCGACAACACGGAAAATGAAATATTGCTTTTTTATGTGACTCAAAATCAATTGTAATGACAACGACTTTGAGAATTTCACGGCTTCTTGTGAGATAAAATGGAGATGCGCACCTAGGTGAAAGTCACCGTATTACAGCGTGCCAGGCTACATTCGGCTGCAGTCCCTGAGGCTCATTCCTGTTCTCGCTCGGCTCACCCATTCTAGGGAGACTTGGCGTTTAATTATTGTTTAATTATCACAAGGCTCTCAGTCTAAGAGTAAGCATAGGGGGAGGATTGAGCACAATATTTAAACAGTTCTCTGAAACTAGCTTTACCTCGATTGGGGAAGTTAATTCTGGGGCTAATATAAGAAATTCTGATCTGGGGAACCAGCAGTTAGCGTAATGGCTATGTCGCTGGACTCCCACGTAGTCGACTGCGGTTTGAGTCCTGGACCCGGTGGCTTAAAATTCACGCCGGGCGCGTGTGCGTGCATGCCCAAGATCCCGAGAGGAGAATGGAGGAGAAGGGATTGCGGCGTGACCATCCCCCCTGGGGGGTGATTTCTCCCTTTCTGTCTCTATGTCTCTGTCTGTCTGGCGAGCTCACGCGCCCTATAGCGAAAATCTCTCCAAAAAGAAAAGAAATTCTGATCTGAGAACAAAAGAAAAAGTTGCTTTAAAAAAGTTTTAGTTATTGATTCAATGAATATTTATGAATCATCTCCCTGGTTTGCACACCTACACACACACACACACACACACAGACACACACAATACCTGCAGTGGGCTATACAAATGATAATATATGAGGGGACTTCAAAAAGTGCATGGGAATAGTGAATTAAAATACGAGTTTATTTTGGTGCAAAAAACGTGCTTTTGAAGTCCAAGCACAGTATTTTCAATACCTATTTCCCATTAATTATCTCTCCTATTGCGTCTGTTGAATGCTTGGTGTGTGACAGGCAATATACTTGCCATTTTGAAAGCATTATATAATTGTATCCTTACAGGACAGTATAAAGTAGATTCTGTTACTGTTAGCCCTGCTTTGCATAAAAGTGAGAGACGAGATAACTTACTTCAGGTCACCCAGTTAAATGGTAGGAAAGGGCATTAAACCCAGACAGTGGAGGCTGTTTTCAGGCAACCATGACACTATATCCCTCCATCAGAGCTGGGAATCTGTATATACTCGAAGCACATCTGATGAATCTGTTGCAAAGACAAACTTAAGAACTGTTGATAAAACCACATACCTTCAAACCAAAGAAGTGATTTGTCCAAAGACACAATAAATCGCAGAGTGAGATCTGAAAACCACCTCCTCCCAGTTCCTAATGTCCTATCTTACCATCCAAACCACATTGGTCAGTCCAGAAGGAGTTAAAGAATATAAATAATTCAACAATTACTATAAATGTGCAAGTAAATCTTGATTATGCTTAGCTTCCTTTCTAATTGCTTGCCTTCTGGTTATTTGGTTATCTGGTTTCTCTCCCAGAGGTAGAGAAAACAGGGTGAAACAATTATTTTATTTCTACTAATGTTAACTGGTAAGACCTTTATTATTAAAAAGAAACAGGAAAAAAAAAAGAAAGAGAGAGGCTTGGCAGAAAATACTAGAAGTTCCTGAAATAACACCTTCAGATGATCTCTTGCGTTTGTTTTTCTGTGATATCGATAACTCCCAATGCTGTTAGTGAAAGCTTGGACTAGGGGAAGAAGCAAGATGGATGTTCCCTATCTAACACTGCCATTGTCCACTGCGCCTCTTCTTGTGCACCCCATGGCTACTCCATCCTTGATATTTGAGCAGCATAAAAAAGGAGAAGGAAATAGATGAAAGGCATATGATGAATCACTCTAGAACAATTTCTACTTTTGCTTTGGAGAGTAGAAGAGTTATAGTACTAAAAAGTAAATAATTTGGGCACTCTTTTCCCACCCTCAGTCCAGCAATGAGTGTAGATAGTCATATGTTGTCATTAAATAAATAGATTTCTCCTGCTTGTAACAGCCTCACTTCTGCATTTTTTTTTCTATTCTAACTTACCCTTGAATCATAGGGATATTGAAACACGGTGCAAGAACCATGCCAAGCACTGCCTTTTCTCAACAACTCTGAGCAAGTTGTTCCTTTACCTGAAATCATGTGCTGGTTCCCCATCAACTCCACAGGATAATATTGCACTCATAATTAAGACAGACAAAAACGTTACGTTATATCACCTGTCTACTTCTCATCACCCACAACTTTTCCTCGCACCAAGGCAATCCTCACCAAGCTGTAGTCGTCTGAATGTCCAGCGCCGTCCCCTGCCTGTGTTTTCTTGCGTTTTACCCATCTTCTACATGGAACTTTTTCACCTGTCCTCTTAGTAAATGCCCATTTGTTGCCCCAAACCTGCTCATACGGAACTATACCTGTGAATTCCTTTTTTGACCTTATTCTCCATCCTCCAGAGCAATAGGAAATCTCTCGCTGTGGAGGAAACCACTGCTATGGCTTCTGTATTCTCCGTTATGGCTTTTAGTCTGTACAGTGATTCCCCCCCCCCCCCCATATCCTCCTGTTAGACTAGAACTTCTTGGGAATCTGCTTACATAAACTTTGTTTAGAGTATCTGATAAGTTAGGAAACATAGGATACATTTAATTTAAATAGAATGCTAGTTACATTTTGAAATAATATGCCTAGTATGTTCAAAGCCACAGGTCCACCCATATGTCCAGAAAAACCGCAGAGGAAAATATAGGGCATTTATTGTGATTTTTTTCACATTATGCTATTACTTTAAATTAGAAACTTCAAAAGGTTTCTGGAAGTTGAAAAAAACACACTGAGCATATTTGAAAATGTAACTAAAATGCTGCTAATGTCTAAGTATGCCCTGTTTTCTAGCATTCAGACACCCTGTAGTCCCAGCACCTTACGCTATTTCCCAGTACTCAACAGAAAATAATTATCTATTGAATGGTTTTAAACTGAACAAAAGCTGGTTAGCGTATCCACAGGTCCAGGGATTTGAACTCATCACAGTCCATGCTTCTGTCTCTCCCTTTGATGAACTTTTATCCACCTCAATCGCTTGCCAGTTATACCCCCTTTGATTTTAATATTAATACTTTTGGTTAAATTGTAATTATTTACATGCTTTTGACACTTATTAGGGTACAGAATTTCCTACTGCCGGAAGTATACAAGTAGGCAAATACTTTCTAGACCACCCGGGACCATAAGGGCATGCCACTTACAGTAAGGATTTGCATTTAGAAATGTTCTATGTTAGGTTAACTCTTCAGTGAACAAAGAACTTTGTGTATCTTTGTAGAATTCAAAACGTAATTGGTAAATATTTGACAGCACCTTTGGAGCACAAATGCAAGGGTACTTCAAAAAGTGGGTGAAAGTAGAATTCGAGCACATTTATTTTGTGCAGAACAATTTTAAAATCCACTTACTGTGTTTCCGTAACACATATTTCCCATGACTTTTTGAAAATCCCCTCATCTAATACTCATAGATCACTTTCCTAAGAAATGGTTTCACATGGGGACCAGCAGATGGTTATGTCACTACACTCACACGTAGTCAACCGTGGTTCTAGTCCCAGACCCAATGACTTAAAACTCACACCTGGCACCTATGTGTGCGTGCCCAAAATCCCTAGAGGAGAATGGAGGAGAAGGCGGTGCGGCATGGCCATCCCCCCTCAGGGGTGATTTCTCACCTTCTGTGTCTCTGTCTCTCTCTGTCTCACCCAGCAAGTACACATCCCTATAGCAAAAATCTCTCTAAAAAAAGAAATGATTTCACAAAAAACTGACCTCATATAATAAGATATCTGTATCTCTAGGTTTCAGTTAGTATGTACTATAATAATACTGCAACTACCTCATATGTTTATTCAAGTATATTAGTAACATTGATATACGCACCTCAAGTCAATAATTAGAAAATAAGCCTGAGAAGAACAGGTTTAATATGTTTAATATGCTTTTTTTGGAGAGGTTTTTGCTATAGGGCACGTGTGCTCACCAGAAAGACAGAGACAGACAGAAAGCGAGAAATCACCCCCCAGGGGGAACGGCCATGCCGCAATCCCTTCTCCTCCATTCTCCTCTCAGGATCTTGGGCACACACGCACACGCACCCAGCATGAGTTTAAGTCACTGGGTCCAGGACTCGAACTGTGGTGAACTACATGGGAGTCCAGCAACATAACCATTACACTAACTGCTGGTCCCAATGTGCTTTTTAATATCATTAGAAGTATGCCTTGTGCATCACGAGGGAGAAGATTCTGGTATTTCAGACTCTTTAGTCCTGAGGAAAGCAATGTGAAATATAGCAAGCTATGAAGAATGAATAAAGTCTGTATTTCAGAAGAGAGATTATATTCTCCAACACAAACATTTTGGAAGCTCTTGCTCAAGAAACATTTCCTAGATTATAGATTTGAGAAATACAGGGTATAAAATTTCCTTTCTCAGATTTGTAGTTCTGGGCCCCGCCGTGGTGATGCAACAGTAGCACGTCAGTCTACAGTTCTGGACACTGTATGAAGATCCGTGTTGTCTGGCCAGCTCGCACATGACAGGCACAAGCACGCTTGCCGTGATCCTGGCTGGCTGGAGGGTGGGGTATCAGGAGTGCTGTGAGACTCTGTTGAGGTGCTTCTCTGTTTCTTTCTCTTTTCTCTTTCTCAAAAGAAAGAAATAAACTTTAAAATAAAAAAAAAAATAGAACTATGGTTTGGAGTTTTCTGTTTTGTTTTGTTCTTCTCTGTGACACTCAGGTCATGTCTCAATTTGCGAAGCAACCAAAAATATCCAGTCAATTATCGGAGTAATTTCGGCCCCAGATAAATTGCTTGAATTACCTCAGTAGTTATTACCATTATAATCACATTAGCTCAAACTGGGAGAAACAACACAACATGCTGGTAATAATTCGGAGTCATGATTTGGATTCAAATCCTGAGTCCTCCCCTTCCCAGCTCTGTGACCTTGACCTTGCATCACTTCGTTCCTCTTTTTGGTAACGTCTTTGTGAAACAGGGTCTCCACATCCACCCTTAGAGAGGTCCTGTGGGAACCGAACGAGGTGCTGAGCGTGAAGCTGCATTGTGAACTGCTCAGCACCTCAGGTACATGTCTCTGAGGTGGGTCAGAAGACGTCCAGTGAAAAGAAATATTCCTTGAAACATAATAAATATTCCAACTGATTCTTGGACTCATATACAGATTAGAATTCTCTAAAGTAGACACCAAGAAACCACTGTCTTAAGTACTTGTCCGCTTTGTTTTGCTTTGCATTTGATCAGCACAATGAGTTCTGATACTGTTACAACCACCAAACAGTGGTACCCTGGCTCCCGAACCAGTGAAGAGAGAGCATCCACGAGGTGACAAAAAAGTACCACTGACTTCCATCATCTTACAAAATTTATTTCGTGTAATTTATTTCACTGAATTCACTGTTAGCATCTATACTGATAGCCCTAAATATAGCATGTATAAGCGGAAATAGGAAGTTGGGGGTCAAAGGCTACCAAGTGAAGTTATGTAGGATGAATGAACGTAGTGGTCTACACAGCATGAGGACTGTAGTGAATAGCATTGTATTATACACTGGAAATTTGCTTGGAGAGTAGATTGTGGGTACTTTTTTTTGGGGGGGGGGGGGGTGTTGTGGCTTTATTCAGAAACACACAACGTGCACACGAGCCTCGTTTTCTTCACTGCGCAGCCTGGCGTTGGGATTGGTGACTCTGATGGCCAGCTGGGCTGCCCGGTCCACGTTGGCCTTGCGGTTCTCGGAGGGGACATCGTGGGCGATCTCAGCACAGTAAACCTACTGCACATCAGCGGCACTTCCAGCTCCTGACTTTGGTGGACCAGCACCTTCCGGAAGCCGCTGGGCAGCATGTGCTTCGTTTTCTCGTTGCTGCCGTAACCGATGTTGGGCATCAGGATCTGGCCTTTGAATCTCCTCTTCACCCTATTGTCAATCCCTCTGGGTTTCCGCCAGTTGCGCTTAATTTTGACATTCGGTCTGACTGGTGCCGGATGAACTTCTTGGTCCTCTTTTTGACGATCTTGGGTTTCACGAGGGGTCTGAGGACAGCCATGACGTCGGGTAAGAGATGGCCACCACCTCCACAGGCAGTGCCGAGGAAGAGAGAAGCGATTGTGGGTACTTTTGTCATACACAAAAAAATTAACTGTGTGAGATAATCGACGTGCTAATTTGGTTGACTGCAGTAATTATTTCACTGTATGTGTGTGTGTGTGTGTGTGTGTATATACATATATATATATATATATATAAATGTGTATATATATATATATATATATATATGTTTATGTTCTTTATGTTCTACAACTTAAATATACACAATAAAATTACTACAAATTCCTTAGCCATTTACTCAACATGTGAGTTAATATGCAAAGCAGATGTGACAGCTGGGGAACAAGGTTTTATTTTTTGGTAGATCTTCACAGTTGATCACACAATCAGCTTTTTCCTAAGCAAAAAGATGCTATCGATTGATAATTCTGAGCCATCGATTGATAATTCTGAGCTAGTACTGTTCAGATTGGAAGTGAGAGAAAGATGTATTAATAAAAATATCTCTCTGAGAATTAAGCAATAAGGGGCATCATAACTCAAAACAATGCCTGTTTTTCCAGCGAAGTGTTCTTCAATAAGACATGTCTGCTGCATTTCCCATATCTGTTTTCTCCTGTAAGTTGTGATTGATGTTTAGAACATACATCTTTTTCATAACTTCATTCACATGCCCCCCTTTTCATCCCACCTCCTGACTACTGCAGTGAACAGAGAAAAAGTATTGTAAAATAAAAATACAAAAAAAAAGTGGGTAAGGAAAGGGAAAATGTGAGCATTACTGACCTAAATAAATGACATGAAAATCGTATGGAACATTAAGTCCCTTGCTTTGTTTTTAACCCTATGAAGTGACAATCATTCTGAGTGAGTTACTGTCTTGAGCTTCTTTGTACCAAGTAGAGAAACCAGGCTTGCGATGATTCTGGATGGCTCTGCCGTGGGGAGGGCCGGAATTGGCATCTCGCATCTCTACAAACAAGAGGTGATGCTCTCTGGAGAAGTGAGTAATGTTCAGGTGCAGGGTTGCGCAAGTGCCCAGGGGTTGATGAGTATTTGTATGTGTGGGCATGTTAAAGAGAGCCCTCAGAGGCTAATGCTCAAAACCACTAGAAAATACCCACTTGAATGATTAATGCCTCTCCAGTTTTATGAGTGCATTTCCCTGATTAACTTGGTAAATTAAACTGTTCTTAAGTGGACAGAACAAAAGATAGGTGCACATTTACACGAGAGTATGACCGATGACCAAGAAGGGGTGTCATGAGACACTGTGCCAATTAGTGAATTTCAGGAGAAGAATCAGTTTAAGGATCCCGAGGACAAAAAGGATGATGCAAATCCTCACAGCATCTCCATGGCGCCAGGTCATTTATAACTTTCTTCTATTTCCCATCTTTGAAGAATAGAAGGCCTGATTTCTCGCCTTCCTTTAGTTCAATCCTCACTGCTATTTGGGAGAGGGGGGTATGTCAGTGAGAGGTCTCCAGCCACCGTGTTAGGTTGACTTCAGCAGTGTGACCAGAGACTGGCAGAGATAGACTTGATTGTGTGACCTGCTGGAACACTGGATCCCTGGCCTCAGGGCTTCGACTTTGGACTTCTTTCTGGACTGTAAGTGTACAAATCTACATGGCCTATCTCATGGGTAAGGTTCCAGAGAATACGCAAGACTTACATTTTGCTAATTCTATAAACGTTCTAGAACAGGACTGTAAATAACTAGTTGTCCTGGGACCAGCAGTTAGCGTAATGGCTATGTCGCTGGACTCCCACGTAGTCGACTGCGGTTCGCGTCCCGGACCCGGTGCGTGCGTGCCCAAGATCCCGAGAGGAGAATGGAGGAGAAGGGATTGCAGCATGGCCATCCCCCCTGGGGGGTGATTTCCTGCTTTCTGTCTCTATGTCTCTCTCTGTCTGGTGAGCGCACACGCCCTATAGCAAAAACCTCTCAAAAAAACAAAAACAAAAACAAAAACAAAATAACTAGTTGTCCTATCTGGGGGCACTTTCATTATACTATGTTAATGAATAATTGGTAAAATTGTAATGTTTTCATAATAGTAAAAGTTTTTTGAGCAATTAAAAATTACTAAATGAGGGGACCAGCAGTTAGCATAATGGCTATGTCACTGGACTCCCATGTAGTCGACCGCAGTTCGAGTCCCGGACCTGGCAGATTAAACTCACGCTGGGCGCATGTGCGTGCATGCCCAAGATCCTGAGAGAAGAATGGAGGAGAAGGGATTGTGGTGTGGCCATCCCCCCTGGGGGTGATTTCTCGCTTTCTGTATCTCTGTCTTTCTAGCGAGCACACATGCCCTGTAGCAAAAACCTCTCCAAAAAAAAAGTTACTAAATGATATTTGACATTTTTCTCTTCCTTATTTCTTTTTTAAAAGAACTATTTAATTTAATTTAATTTAATTTAATTTAATTAATTTATTTTAATTTGACCAGAGAGGAACAGAGAGAGAGAGAGAAAGTGAGAAAGCAAGCCATCAGGTCCAGGACTCAAACCACAGTTGGCCATATGGGAGTCCAGCACCCTTAACCTCCATGCCACCTGTCAGGTCCTCTTGTTTTTTTAGTAATTGCCAGAGAGAGCATATTCTCACCAGAGAGAGATAAAGAAGTACCCTCTAATGAGGAGTGGTCGTGCTGCAATCTTTTCCCTCCATTTTTCTATCCCATTGAAATTTGGGGCATGCACACACATGTGGCCAGCATATTTTTTTTTTTTTTTTTTGGAGAGGTTTTTTTGCTATAGGGCACGTGCGCTCACCAGACAGACAGAGAGAGACATAGAGACAGAAAGCGAGGGGATGGTCATGCCGCAATCCCTTCTCCTCCATTCTCCTCTCGGGATCTTGGGCACGCACGCACACGCGCCCGGCGTGAGTTGTAAGCCACCGGGTCCGAGACGTGAACCGCGGTCGACTACGTGGGAGTCCAGCGACATAGCCATTACGCTAACTGCTGGTTCCCAGCCAGCATATTTTTCAAGTCACCAGGGCCAGCCATGTGGGATCCAGTTCCCTGCTTCACTACAGTACCAGCCCTCACCATTTTTTTTCTAATGGTGAATTCATGTAACAACTAATTCCCCAGCACCCACTACAGTAATGAGGGGGACAAAGGTAAATATCATAGCGATACCTTCTACAGTGCATCGGGTGGTTATAAATGCTGTGAACAAAAACAAAGCAAGGTAGGGCAATGAGTTTTTATTTATAAATAAAATTATAATTGTTATAGAAAGCTTCATCAAGAGAGTGACCCCAACCAATGACCGGAAGAGGGTAAAGAGCCAGCAGCGCACAGCATGGAGCGAGAGCACGACAGCAGGGAGAGACAGCGAGTGCCAAAGCTCTGCAGCAAGTGCGCCCGCCCGCACAGATGTGGAGACCAAGGTGGTTGGGACAGTTGGACAGGGAGGGGAGCAGAAGATGGAGTCAGAGTGATGAGCGAGTGGCAGGGACCTTGAGGCAGTCGTTAGGGCTTAGCCTTGATTCTAAGTGAAATGGGAGTGCTCTGAGCAGAGAAATGACACGAGCTGTCTTGAGTTTTCTCAGAAATATTCTGTCTGCTGTGTTGAAAATAGCTGGGGAAGGACAAGAATGGAAGCAGGGAGACAGGAGCTACCACAGTGGTCAAGGTGAGAGGTGAGGGTGGATAACGGCAGCACTGGAAACAGCGAGAATGGCATGTGTATTTTGAAGGTAGCACGAACAGTACTTGCTGATAGCTTGGACATGGGTGTGAAAGAAAGAGAGGAGTTTAAAACCCAAACAGGCCCGGCCCTGTGGTCGAGCTGATAGCATACTGGACTGTGGAGCTGGAAGCCATGTAGACTGTGGTTTGAGCCCTGGCCCCGTCAACCTGAAAATGCACCAGGGGCATATGTATGCACCCAGAATCCTGGTGAGGTGGAAAACTGGAGGAAGGAGAGCATGGTGGAAGCTCTGTGGAAGATACTTCTCTCTCTCTTTTTCTCTCTCTCTCTCTCATGCACATGCACGCTCTCATAAATTTTTTAAAAATTAAAATGAAAAATAAATACCAAATAAACAAAAATACCTAATATTGGGGGTATGAAAGGATAGAATTACCATTAGCTGTGTTGGGGAAGACTGTATGAGAAGGTCTGAAGGGGCAAATCAGGGCATTTTAAAATGCCCCTATGTGCTCAAGTAGAGATATTGAATACGCAATTGGCTACACAAGTCTGAGGTTCAGGAAAAGGTCCGAGCTGAAGATACGGAAGTTTGTTTAAAGCCCTGTAAAGGAGTGTAAAGGTACTATTTGAAATATTTAACTACCAGTATAGTCATGGTACTAACTAGTACCAGTCCCACAGACTGGAGCACAGTTCACAGGTGTTACCCTCTTGTAAACTAGATCATAGGTGGGTTGGATGGTGAGGCACAGTAGTGGGGTGGAAGGGGTGCCAGAAAGCGTGAAGAGCCATCCTGACTGACGTGAATGGAAGGGTTCCCACGTTTCACACCAACACACTTACACGTATAGCATATCACTGTGCATCCGGTGGAAATCAGCCCTGAGGGAATACAGAGGAGAAAGAACGAAAGGAGGTCCGGGACCGAGCCCCAGGTAGTCCAATATTTAAAGGTTTGGAAGACGAGGGGGACAGCAAAGGACCTTAAGAAAGAGGAGCCAGTGAGACAGGGAGACAAGCAGCGTGGTGGTGTCCTAGGACAGTGACTGGGCGGTCCAGCTTGCCTGGGCCAGCCCAAGTTGCTGCCTGTGTCTCAGTCTAATTAGTAGCAATGCCCTTCTTTTACTTTCAAAAATGTTTTAAATCGGATGATACATTATGTGGTCTCCCTACATAGAAGCCAAGTGAGGAATGTGGTTCAAGCGGAAGAAAACGAATTAGTATTTAAAATGCTCTAGGGGAGACATGATGGTAACACACCTGGACCTACAAGGGAAACATCCTGAGTTTGTGTCCTGTGACCTCCCTGAGTGTGTTGGGCATGCATGGCTGTGACCTGGGCCAGTTGAGACTGGGGGGGGTGGATTGCCACAGGGGGACCCTGCTGAGGGTGCAAGTCTCTCTCACGCTCTCATGGAAGACATAAATAAACTTAAAAAATAAATAAACAAAATGCAGCTGCTAAGTAAAGTAAAAGAAGTACTGAGACCTGGCTACTAGATTGGTCATCATGGCGATCACTGGGCCTTTATCAGTTTCATTGCCACAGAGGGCGTGAAAACCTGAGGTCAGAGGACAGAGAAAAGGAATTAAGCACTGTAAGTACAGACACATCTCTTGAGAAGTTTCCCTGTTTAAAAGAAAAAAAAAGAGAGAGAGAGTGAGAGAGACAGAGTTGAGGAGGAATAGATGGTTGGAAAGGAAAACAAGTCAAAACAGAGTGTAGGTAAGATAAGGACAACAGCGGCTCTCTCCAATGGGCGATGACCTGAAGGAAAGGTGAAAATGGACGCTGAAAAAAGCAGAAGAGGCAGCCATGTTGTCAGGACGGCGTTCTGCCAGGCCTGAGCCCTTGGCACTTCTGACAATAAGGGCTCCTTCCTCCATTTAAAAAGTAAATTAAAAATAAATAATGAAATAAAAAGACATTCTGTGACTGTACTGTATAAAAATGAATATATTAACATAATAAATTGAAATGTTTTCTTTGACCGAAAAGTTCCTGTTTTTCTCTGATTTTAAAGGGGCCCCTGAAAGTATTATTTCTTGGGTCCTGGACTGTACCTACCGCATGTGGGTCCATCTGCCCTAACAGGTAAGAAGGTGAGAGAGGACAGGGTTAGTGCACAGCTGAGGGCTGGCCTGAGACGGAGGCCCTGGTGGTTCATCCACAGGAACAGGGCAGAGGGCCGGGTACGGGGCCACAGTGGGTGGATAGATACAGGAATGGAGTGGGCAAGGTTTTTCAGTGTGTGTTTGTTTTTTTTTTTTTTTTTTTTCCTGATTGTTTCTATTTTCTCAATGAAATCGTAAGCACAAGCTGAGCATGAGAATGGCAAAGGAGATACACCGGTCTGAGGGGGAAAGAGAACATGAGCCAGTCACCTAAGAACATGGGACCGTGAATAAACTAGGGGAAAATGTAGAATGTTCCAGGGCAGCACTAAGCCCCTGAGGATAGGGGGGGTTTAAGAGGAGGGAACCAGCAGTTAGCGTAATGGCTATGTCGCTGGACTCCCATGTAGTCGACCGCGGTTCGCGTCTCGGACCCGGTGGCTTACAACTCACGCCGGGCGCGTGTGCGTGCGTGCCCAAGATCCCGAGAGGAGAATGGAGGAGAAGGGATTGCGGCGTGACCATCCCCCCTGGGGGGTGATTTCTCGCTTTCTGTCTCTGTGTCTCTCTCTGTCTGTCTGGCGAGCGCATGCGCCCTATAGCGAAAAACCTCTCCAAAAAAAAAAAAAAAAAAAAAGAGGAAACCAGCCAGCCTGAGTTGCATGGTTTTACTCTTCAACAGGGATGGTTTGCCAAGTAGGCATAGCAAAGCAAGGAGCAGGCCAGTTGCGGAGGGTGCAAAATGAGCGTAACAGACCATGGGGTTTAAGCTGGGGAAAGGTGGAAATGGGGTAGAAGGGGCTAGGGACATGGACATCATGGGAAATGTCCCCACTTCAACTTCTCCCTCCCTTTCACTCTCCAAAGGCCAATACTGACGTGGTCAGAGGAGTTTTCACTCTTCCGAAGGTCGTGCTCTGTTAATACGAACAAGAATTTCAAGACAGCGGTGTTATACACTAATTAGTATAAAGCTATTGACCCTCAAACTAATTTTAGGTAGTTTTAAAAAAATGCACATAACTCTGTCTCGAATGGTCTAAGTTGGATAATTATTGCTATCATTGTTGCTTTAATCTCTGTATCAGAGCAGATCATCCTAACTTAGCATTTTAGATGTACAAGATGACTTGGAAATCACTTAAATCCCATCCTCTCATTTTATAGCTTGGAAAGCTGAGCTGCAACATGGAAGAACCTATGACTGTTTACCATTCTCCAGGAAGGATAATTATTGCTTAAGGGAGTCCTGGTCCCGTGTTCAGTGTAAGGTGAGAAGATCAAGTGAGGCAGGTCCCGGCTCAGAGAGAGACCTGCTAACCACATACCCTTGTAAAATCCAAACACATTCTCTTTTGCTAACAGACACTAATGACTCTAATAATTAAGGAGGTTTAGTTAGACAGTAAACAATTACAGTTGACACACGGTGTAAATTTGATGCCCTGGTTAATGTATTGACCAATAGATCTTTCTAGGCTGAGAGCCCTGGGCCTAATTTAGCCATAATATACATAGTCTTTTTCTTTATGTACTAGGACTAAACCATATTCAATATTAAAATAATCGTAGCACCGAGAAAGGTTTTAGAAAAACAGAGAGAGACTCTGAATGAACCCAAGTTTTGTCACATTTTCCTCTAAGAGTGATGATACTTTGAATTACTGCACAGTATTATGAAGATTAACAAGATTAATAAGTATTTAATACTTATTAAAGTATAAGTATTCTAAGCTCTCTGGATTTAAAAACTGCAGTTGGCTCTCAGTAATATTTCCTTTATGACTGATCCGTGCAGTTCGTTCTGTAATGAGATGTGACTATAAAGTACGGAGCCCAATCTTGGACAAGCATATCTCACTCACGCACTGAAACCTGCTTTGTCATTCCACATGGTCAAAACGGAAGACTTACTTCATTTTAATGAGGCTGTCACTGCTTAAAACATTTTCCAGGGCCAGGAGGTGGCATGGAGGATAAGACAGTTAGATCTCATATGACCAATTTGGTGGTTCAAGTCCCAGACCCAGCAGCTTAAAAATCATGTGTAACTTGTGAGCATGCATGCCCAAAAGTCCTGAGAGGAGAATGGAGGAGAAGGGACTGTGGCATGGCCATCCACCCTGGGGGCTGATTCTTCATTTTCCCTCTTTCTCTCTCTCTGTCTCTCTCACAGGAGGACATGCATCCTATAGCAAAAACTAAAAACACAAAAAAATTTCTCCAAACGGTTATTTAGGAAGGGCTTTTGATCCAGCTCATGAGACAAGAAGAAAACAGTCTCCTTGTGGTTTGGGGAAAGTATGGAAGTACCTAAAGGTCTTTACAACTACTACTCATTTATCAGCTAAGTCAGTATTTTGTAGAGGCAAAGTTCTGTGTATCTAGCAAAGAAGTAACTGCATAAGAAGACAACTGTCAGGTTAAAATTCCTATGAAGTTGTTATAAGGCTCATCAAAAGCATTTTTAAGCACATCTATGCATGCAATATTCTCTGGGAAGATAAGAAGAGGAGGTTTTTTTTTTTTTGTTTTTGTTTTTGTTTTTGTTTTTGTTTTAATATGAAAGCCAGGCATCTATGTTCAGTTAGTTGACAGGTCATATGTTGGCCAATGATTTTAGTAAGCATGAACATCTGTATAGTACATTCTAACTTAAAACATTTTTATGTGCATTGGTTCATTTTTATCTTCACAACAACCTGAAGATAAAGACATCACCCTCAATTTACTTATGTAAAAATTCAAGCTCAAAAAGTTGAAAGACAAGACCAAGTTGATGCAATTAATAAATGAATCTGCTCTCAAGCCCAACCCTTCAAATTTCTCACGCTGAATGCTTTCAACAGTATAAATGATACCGGTTTTTTGCTGTTTTTGTTTTAGGTTTTTGCCATGTGGTATGTGCGCTCGCCAGACAGAGAGAGATAGAGTCAGAAACAGGGAAAGTGAGAAATCACCCCTTGGGAGGGATGGCCATGCTATAATCCCTTTTCCTCCATCTCCTCTCAGGATTTTAGGCATGCAAGCGCATGTGCCAGTGTGATTTTCAAACTGCCAGGTCTGCGACCCAAACCAGGGTCAGCTGTGTGAGAGTCCAGCATCTTAACCACCATGCCACCTGTTGGCCCCATAACTGATGTTTTCTAAAGTGTGTCATTAAGAATTCTGGATCCCCTGGGACCAGCAGATGGCATAATGGCTACGTTGCTGAACTCCCATGTAGTTGACTGTGGTTTGAGTCCTGGACCCAGGGGTTTAAACTCATGTCAGGCACATGTGCATGCGTGTCCAAGATCCCAAGAGGAGAATGGAAGAAAAGGGACTGCAGTGTGGCCATCCCTCCTGGTGGGTGATTTCTCACTTTCTGTCTCTATCTTTCTGGTGAGCACACATGCCCTTTGGCAAAAACCTCTCCAAACAAAAAAAAGAATTCTGGATCCCCAATATGGTTTTTGGAGCACTTTAAAAATATATCCACAAATTCTTTTACATCATTCTCTTTAAAAGTTGGAACCTAAATAAAAGTGTAGAGGTGGAGCCTGATTCTCATTCTTTCCAGTGTAGGGTGGAATTGGTGACTTATTGGTCAATGTGATGATATGTGATTTCTGAGACTAGGTCATAAAAGGCAGTACCATTTTCTCCTTCCTCTCTCTTATATCATTCAGTCTGCGGGAGGGCAGCTGCTACATCATGAAGACATTTAAGCAGCCTATGGAAAGGTCCACACTGAAGAACTGAAGCCTCCTGCCAGCAGCTATATAAGGGATCCATCTTGGAAGCAAATCTGTCAGCCCCAGTCAAGCCTTCAGATGATTACAGACACAGCTGACATCTAGAACCCAATGTGAGGAGAGGCTCTGTTTCGCATCACAGAGCTATGGCACCTACAGACTCCTGATCCTCAGAAATTGTAAAAGATGGTAGATAAATGTTTGTTTGTTTAGAAAAAGATTTTTGCTATAGGGTGCGTGCACTAGCCAGAGACACAAAGACGGAAAAAGAAAAATCACCCCCAGGGGGTTATGGCCACACCACAATCTCCTTTATTCTCCTCTTGGGATTTTGGGCATGCATGCATGTGTACCTGGCTTGAGTTTGAAGCTGCCAAGTCCAAGACTCGAACTGCTGTCAGCCATGTGGGAGTCCAGTTATGTAGCCATTACACCAATGTTTGTTGTTTTAAGTACATAAATTTTGGGTGAATTGTATAAATTTTGGGTGAATTGTTATTGGGTAATAGGTAACTAATATCGTCCTTAAACAACGTGGTCTGTAAACAAATTTTGGGAAACCCAGCATTCTATAACCCTCTTAAAGATTCATAGCATATATTAATGTATAAAAGTTTCTTGAGAAGGCCTACAGCAAAGAAACTTATTTTCACTTTTTTATAATACTGTTTCAAGTCTCTTTTATCAAAAAATCATTCATACCCCCATGAAATGGGTTTGGGATGCTTTTTTTTTTTTTTTTTTTTGGAGAGGTTTTTCACTATAGGGCGCGTGCGCTCGCCAGACAGACAGAGAGAGACATAGAGACAGAAAGCGAGAAATCACCCCCCAGGGGGGATGGTCACGCCGCAATCCCTTCTCCTCCATTCTCCTCTCGGGATCTTGGGCACGCACGCACACGCGCCCGGCGTGAGTTGTAAGCCACCGGGTCCGAGACGCGAACCGCGGTCGACTACGTGGGAGTCCAGCGACATAGCCATTACGCCAACTGCTGGTTCCCGAGTTTGGGATGCTTTTAACTGCAACAGTATAAATTGCTAATAAGTTCAATTAGTTACGAATTTCTGATTCAGTGTTTAGACAAAATATCAAAAAGTTTATTAATCCAGTGTATGTTTGGGTCTCTGTTGGACATCCTACAAAGCAATGATTTAGATTCTTTAAAATGGCAATGTCATGGGGACCAGCAGGTGGTATGGTGGTTAAGGCGCTGGACACTCCGACATGGCTGACCAGGGTTGGAGTCCTGAATCTGGTGGCTTGCTTTCTCACTTCCTCTCTCTCTCTCACTCTCACCCTCTGTCTCTCTCTAGTCAAATTTAAAAAAAAAAAAAAAAAAGAATGAATAAATAAAATAATAAATATAAAAAAAGTCAATGTCATAAAATTTGTAGAACTATTGTAGACTATAAAAGATGAAAAAGGAGGGACCAGCAGATGGCATAATGGTTACATTGCTGGACTCCCACATAGTCAACCACAGTTCAAGTCCTGGACCTGGCAGCTTAAAACTCATGCCAGGTACGTTGTGCATGCATGGCCAAAATCCCAAGAGAACAAAGGAGAAGAGACTGAGGTGTGGCCAGCCCCCTGGGAGATGATTTCTCAATTTCTGTCTCTCTATTTCTCTGGCAAGTACACATGCCTTATAGCTAAAATCTCTCTAAAAAGAAAAAAAAAAAGATTAAAAAGGCTTGTTAATTAAATAATTGATTCTTGATTAGATTATGAATCATTAAAAAAGAAATATATATAAAGGCCACTATTGAGACAATTTGGGGGATTTAAATTATGAACTATAATTATAAAATAGTATTGCACGAATGTTAAATTATGCAAGTATAATCATTGCACTGCTGTTATGTAGAAAAATGTCTGTTTTCTTAGGTGATATATGTTGAAATTTTAGGAGTTAACGTGTCAAAATATCTATAACTCTCAAAGGATTCAGAAAAAAAGAGGTATATATGTATGCATGTGTGTGTGTATGTATGCAAGGAAAGGCAAAAGTGAGGAGAAAAATGTCAGGGCTTTCTCTGGAAGTAAAACTTAATCGTTAAGGTGTAGGAGAAGATATGATGGGCCTTATTCTAGTTGGTGAGTTTGAGGGTCTCTGCTTAACAGCAGTCCTGACAAGCTGAAGAAGGAAGTGAAATATCTGTTCTTGACCCACTCTCTGGTGGAAATCTTCTCATCCTTAAAGTTACAGAGTAGATGTCTTACATCTTACAGATGTAAGTTGTTTTTGTTTGTTTGGTTTTTGGGGTTTTTTTTGAGAGGTTTTTGCTATAGGGCACATGTGCTCACCTGAAAGACAGAAAGAGAGAAATCACCCCCCAGAGGGATGGCCATGCCACAATCCCTTACCCTCCATTCTCCTCTTGGGATCTTGGGCATGCATGCATACGTGCCTGGTGTGAGTTTAAGCCACCAGGTCCAGGACTCGACTACATGGGAGTCCAGCGACATAGCCACCACGCCAACTGCTGGTCCCACTAAGTCGTTAAGTAAGGGTTGACAATTTCTTTTTCATCCCTCTCAGGATATTTGCATTTTAATATGATGCCAACTCATTCAATATTTATGGATCCATTTACTCACAAGAGTTTACTAAGTGCTGATTCGGTTAAGCATTGCTAGGTAAGCCAGAGAATTATTTTAGGACACAGAAGCAGCTTTTCCTGAATGGTTCAAGTCGTACCCTAAAGATCTCCACCAACTCAATGAGCTCAAAGAACGTATTTAAAATTCAACTTCAGGAATGCAATAGCATGTATGTCTATTGAAGAGAAGATGCTCTGTCTAGAAAAGTTATTCTCTGTGTGGTCACAGTTTGGGCAGATATAAACAGAGAGTGAAGAAGAGGAAAAATATGTAGTCAAATAGCCAGTCAAACAGAGTTAGGATAATCGGTGCTGGAAAATCCCACAGTGCACTTTCCCCTGGCCTTGCTTCTAATTCTCTGGTCTCTTGTTCTCCATCTCCTTTAAACAGCCATCTTCCTCTGCCCATCCTGCAAATGTTTATGTTTTTCACTATTTTGCCCACTTGTCTTCCTTTTCATTCTATGTACTCTCCCTGGATGTTTGCATTCTAGTTCCATTGGTCTCAATTACCATTCAATATATGCTGATGTCTCCCCAATCTGTTACTCTAAACCAGGACTTATTCCTAAACCACACACCATTAAATGCAACTGCCTATTAGATAGCTCCCCTTGGATGTTCCACAAATATCTCAATTCAACATCTTCAAAATCCAATCCCTTCCCTTCACCACCAAATCTGCTCTTCTATCATTGTCTTCCAGGTTGCTTATGGAAGAAACTACTTTTAAACTTCAAGGACAACCTGAATTCTAGTTCCTTACTTTTATAAATACAAATTTAAAAAATTTTAATTAGTAGCATCTGTAGCATGCCCCTTCACAAGTGTACCAAAGTACTTAAAACTTGCATCACTCACTCATACATCTGGAGACATATACTACACTATATATTACTGGCAAAAAATCTTCTAGTTCAGAAAAAGAGTATTTGAAAGGAAATTCCTATTTATGTAAGTAACTAATACATTTTAAAAGGAAGGGCATAATAACTACTTTTTAAAAAGTGTCTTAGCACAATCTTTCTCACTATTTTATAAAGAAAACTTGTCTTTAAGAGATGGATTGATGAGTAAAAGGAGTCCAGGCCATTCATTCATCTCTTCTTGAGACTCAAAGGTAAGTAGATTTGAAAGGGTGGATGGAAGCCAGATGATGGCAAAGCAGTAATGTAATCCTCTCCAAAGCCCGCCCACAGGAAAGGGTTCCAGGTTCATGCCCAAAGATCTCCTTGCCCATGATCCAGGTTTGGCTGAAGTTGGGGGTGGATTTCAGTGTGAGTACCCTGTTGGAGGTGCCTGTCTGTCATTCCCTCTCTTTCACTCATTGAAGAAATAAAAGAATACACTTTAAAAAGCTGAGGGGTTGGATAGGCTTGCCCAAGGCTCAGGGGCTGAAACTGTCAAGGAGGCATCTGAAATAACCTAAGGAAATGGCAAGTCTAGAGTGTGGTCTCAATAGTTGTGACTGGGACCAGCGGGTGGCATGGTGGTTAAGGTGCTGGACGCTCCCACATGGTTGACCACGGTTCAAGTCCCGGACCTGGTGGCTTGCTTTCTCACCTTCTCTCTCATCTGTGTGTCTGTGTATGTCTCTCTGGTCAAATTTAAAAAAAAAAAAATGAATGAATGAATAAATAAAGTTAAATAAATAATTTTTAAAAAATAGTTGTGACTAAAGCTCGCCATAATGCCATTGTGACACACAGGTTTTGCTGCGGTGATTAATAGCAGAATATCTGGGTAGAAACTAGTAAGAGTTATGGTTTCAAAGCCCAAGTTTAGAGCCCCACTGTGGGGATGACAGCGTCCAAATCTGTGAGAGCATCACACGGAGCAGATGAGCATTGGTGAAATTTGGGGAGCAGTCTTCAACAGTGACACTGGGGACAAGCCAGAAACAATGGCATTCATGAGCTGATCAGCTCTTCCAGATCCCTTTGTACTCAGCCCTGGGAGCAGAGCTGGCCCTGCCTACCAGTTCATCCTCTGCACCAAGTGGTATTTCCCTGGTATTCTCAAGAAATTGGCCAGAAAAGAGGACAGGCCCAGGAGGGTGGGGAAGACTAAAGAGGGATATTTAAAACTTCCTAAATATAATAAGGCACCTAGCAACATTTAATAAAAGGTAGATGCTCACATTTATACCTAAATTTGTGGGACGAATTATTCCACATATACACATGGGACGGGTATCTAAGTCTATATATGTGTTTACTTTCTCAAAACATTAAGCTCTTATCTCTGAATAGGAAGATACCTGGGTGACTTAAATGCATTTTTAATCTTCAAAATGTCCTAAATGCAAAAATAATATGTCACAACAAATAAAAACTGGAAATGGCTCAATTATCCCATGTCACTCAAGAACCTGGGCTTTGGTAATTTAACATGGTATAAATTCATAGTACACTCATTGGCTTATTCCAGAAACAGTGCTGACCTTTCAGACCACTCCCAATGACCTTAGGCTCCTGCTATGGTTTGAACGTCTGTTTTCAGGTGTTGCTAATGTGATGGTATTAACAAGTGAGACCACTAACAGATTATTAGGTCAAGAGGACTCCCCTCTCATGAATGAGATTAAGACCCCTATGAAAGGTTTCACTTGGCATTCAGCTCACTGTCTGTCTGCTTTCAACCATGTGAGGACACAGAATTCTCCCTTCCAGAGAGTGTAGCAATAAGGCATCATCTTGGAAGGAGAGAGCAACTCTTACCAGATGACAGAACCTTCTAGGGCCTTCATCTTGGGCTTCCCAGCTTCCAGAAGTGTGAGAAATAAGTTTTTGTTCTTTATAAATTACTTAAGTTTGTGGCATTTAGTCATAGCCGCACAAATGGACTAAGACAGCAGCTCCCTAGCTATACTTAATGTCAAGCTGGTTCCAAACCTATGTAGACCATGGGCTAGCCTCCCCTCGGCTGAGTACATGCACCTGAATGCTGGCATGTCTGGGGGTGTCATTGTAAAATTCTTATAAAATTGGTGCTCATCTTCCATCCAATGAAGATCTCTGGTTTTTAAGATCTTGGTTGTATCTTAGTAACAAGTTTTTAATTCACTTTTAAAATGTTAATAACCATTTATATTATTAGCAAAACCTTTTTCTTACAGTTTCCAAATGTCTATCCTTTTACATACAAAAGAGAGGCTTCTTTTTTCAGGAGAGAGGGAAAGGTTTACTTTGCCGTAATACACGGCATGAGTCATGGAAAGGACTTGAATAGTTTGTAGACACATTGCTGTTGAGTCATCATGAACGATACAAGACCACTCGAATACTGATGAAGTTAAATTATGTGTAATCATAAGAAATGAAAACACTACCACTTTTTTATTTCACAAAGCTCCATTTCAGTTTTACCCTGGAAGAAACACTAGGGCTGGACAGCAACAATTCTCATTCACAGGTGAGAAGCATGTTCCCTAAGAAGCCAAGTGGGATCTTTGGCATAGAGAAAGAATTGGAAGTGTAACATGAGGTTTAATACAAATATTACCCTTCCTTGCTTCATAGACTCCTGTTTTCACAATAGGTATTAATGTTATATCAAAAAAAATTAGTCCAATTGTGATTAAAACATACTTAAGCATCTTGTGATTCTGAAGGTTTTCAGCACATGACTGACAGGGTTCGATGGGTACATTGGAAGGAATGCCTGTGATTTATTATATCATTTAAATGCCCATCTGTGCAGCTGGGCAAAGACATAGCTGATGAAAATATCAGCTGTCCAGCTGTTCCCTCTGCTCCACAGAGGTCATGAGGGTTGCTTCTCTGGCTGCCATCACCACTCTAACAGCCCCACCTGCTGTCACAGGATGCTTCATTTCAGGGCTTTCCTGAAAAACAAGGGCAGTACACTGGTCCTTAATCCTAGGCTAGCTGCAATTTAATGAGCCTTAACATTAGTTAAAGAAATGATTCTCTCAACTTTTTTTTTTTTTTTTTTTTTTTTGGAGAGGTTTTTGCTTTAGGGCGCGTGCGCTCGCCAGACAGACAGAGAGAAACAGAGAGACAAAAAGCGAGAAATCACCCCCCAGGGGGGATGGCCACGCCGCAATCCCTTCTCCTCCATTCTCCTCTCAGGATCTTGGGCATGCACGCACACGCACCAGGCGTGAGTTTTAAGCCACCGGATCCAGGACACGAACCGTGGTCGACTACGTGGGAGTCCAGCGACATAGCCATTATGCTAACTGCTGGTCCCCCATTCTCTCAACTTTTGTATCACTGTGCCACGTCTCTCAACTAACTAGCTAGCTTGGGACAAGGAGGAACTGTGGTTTGAACTGGTCTTCTACATTGATTTTCAGGTTTCTTACACTTTTCTTCAACTCTTAAATTAAAAAAAAATGAATTATGCAACAGCAAAACTAGGAAATACAACATTATCTTCCAGGAATTGGCTAGCTACCCTGACTCAGGGACTATTGATAAGTTTGATGACTATAAGAACTGGAACAAGGGGCCAGCCATGGTTAAAGTGGCTAAGGTGGCTAGGTCCCACATGGCCGACTTTGTGGTTTGAGTCTCATACCTGGTGGTTTGAAAAACACGCTGGGCACATATGTGTGAGTGCCCAAAATCTGAGAGGAGAATGGAGGAGAAGCATGGCCATCTCCCTTGTTGGGGGTGGGGGTGCTTTCTACTTTCTCTCTTTGTCTCTGGCAAGCATATGTACCCAATAACAAATTTTAAAAAAAAAGAAAGAAAGACAGAAAGAAACTGTAACAGCAAACTTAGCAGTAATTCCCAATGTGTCCTATTTTGTTTTAAATAAATGATTAACTGGAGCAACCTTAGTTACTATTTTTTCCATTGAGCAGCTACTTACGACGTTTTAGGTGTTATTATAGGTACCCAGTTTACAAGCATGAGCAAGAGAGAAATGTTAACAAGATAGTGATAGGCCTGTCTTTTAGTAAAGATAGCTAGAGTTTATCTGGACTGTTACACTCTCAATTTCTTTGAACCTGTTATTTTAGAGGGAAATGATACAATTCTGGAGGTTTCTCTTCAAAGTTCTCTCTGACCTAGGGCCACCTGGTGGTGCAGGAATAGCACAGTTAAACCCAACGGGGAAAGATCCTCGGTTCACATCCAGGGACTCACCTGAGAATGCTGTTAATGTGTACACAGGTGATCTGGACTGGCTAAGACCCAGCGTGAATTATGGCATGGGGGTTCTCTTGAGGTGCCTATCTCTCTGTCTCTTTCCCTCTTGGTCTACCTGTTTCTCTCATGGAAATAAATAAATAATTTTTAAGAATTACCTCTGACTGGGGCCAGCAGGTGGTGTGGTGGTTGAGGAGCTAGATTTTCACATGACCAACCACAGTTCAAGTCTCAGACCCAGTGGGTTGAAAATCACAACAAATAAATAGATAAATAAATAAATAAATGTTAAAAGTGAAAATCTCCCTGACTCAGTACAATAATAATAAATAATTTGAATAGTGTTCACAATCTGCAAAAAGCTTTAATATTCATTTTCTCATTCCATCTCCAGTGATAAAGCAGTTAACATCCCCTTTTGAAGATCATGGAACAAAGGCTCAAAAATACAGTGACAATAGACCCAGGCTATGTGGCGTAGTTATAGCATATTGGACTACAGTGCTGGAAACCACACACCTGATCATAGATACCTGGCCAGCTTGACCTGAAACATTCTAGGCCGAAGATCCTGACAAGCTGGTGAGTTGGAGGAAGGTGATCGCAGTGTGACCAGACCCTGTCAAAAGTACCCCTCTTTCTCCTATCTCTTCTTTTTTCCTCTCTCTCGCTAACGCACATACTCATGCATTCTCAATCATGAATGAAATAAACAAATGCACAGAAAGAAAAAAAAAATCTAGTGACATACTCAAACTTACTTTCCAAATCGCAGCATCTTTCGATGATAGCCTATAGTCTTTTATATTCCTTGATTTTAATTTCAGGCATGTCCATTGCTTGACCTCTTACGTGGGCATGTATGAGTCAGAACTTTACAAGTAACATCAATACAATTTATTAAAATTAACTGATTGTTTATCTTTTCTTGCCTATGGAGTCTTATGTATGGAATTATTATTCAAGGCAAGATGATTAGCATAATAGAACACATGTGTAGCCCTAACTAGGTGCCAGGGTTCTGTAGAGAGACAGAATCAATGGGATAAATGTATAGATCTACAAGAAAGGATTTATTACGAGAACTGGCTCATGTGATTGTGGCAGCTGAGAAGTCCCACGTGCTGATAGCATAGCTCAGTCCAAGTCTGAAGGCCTCAGAGGCAGGGAAGTTGATGATGTAACACTCAGTCTGAGGCCAAAAGTGCCTGAGAACCTGCTGGAGGGAGAGAGGGAGGCTCTGGTAAAAGTCCTAGAGTCCAAAGACAGGCAAGCTTAGAGTTCTGATACCAGGGCAGTGACAAAAATCTAACACACTCTCAAAAAGAGACCTATTTGCCTCAGTATTTGTTCTCCCTGGGTCCATGGTCGATGGCAGAGCTTTCCCACCTAGTTTTCTCAGACTCACATGGTGCTCTCCTGTGGAAACATCATCACAGACATACCCAGCATGATGCTTTATCAAGTTTCTGGGTGTTCTGCAGTCCAGTCAAGTTGACGCCCAGAATTGACCATCACACTAGATATTTCTTTGTTTATTTGTTTTCAGGGTGCTAACATTTACATTTAGCTCTGACATACAAGGTGTGTCAATAATGTAGGAAGATAATTGGTATAGTGGCCCTTCACCAAAATTAATACAGTGACGCCCTAACCTCCATTTCCTCAGAATGTGACTATATTTATAGATAGGGTCTCAAAGAGGTCATTAAAGTCATTAAGGTGGGTTTTAATCTAATATCACTGGGATCTTTACAAGATGAGGAAATTTGGACATAGACATACACAGAAAGTCATGTGATGATACAGAGAGTAGACACCTATCTACAGACCGTGGAGAGAGAGACCTCAAAACAGGTTGACCCCTGGATCTCAGACGTTTAGCTTCCAGAATTTTTTTTAAGAGTGGATTTTGCTATAGGGCATGTGCACTCACCAAAAAGACAGAGAGCAAGACAGAGAGACAGAAAGCAAGAAATCACCACCCAGGGGGTAATGGCCACACTACAATCCCTTCTCCTCCATTCTCCTCTCAGGATCTTGGGCATGCACGCACACGTACCTGGCATGAGTTTAAGCTACAGGTTTGGGATTCGAACCGCTGTTGACTACATGAGAGTCCAGCAACATAGCCATTACGCTGACTGCTGGTCTCAAGCCTGCAGAATTTTAAGAAAATAAATTTCTGTTATTTAAGATATCCAGCCTGGTACTTTGTTAGGACAACTTAGCAAACTAATATAATAGCTCAAACTTAATTGCTCATACTGGTTAGTAATATAAAATATAACTGGCTTTTAATATAATATATGGGTATTAAAATGTCATTGACCTCAATTTTTAAAAATTGTGAGTATGTACGTTAATTTTGGGTATACGTTTATTGTGTTTTGAACAGAGGCATTGTGTAGTAGCAACCATAATTTTTATATGCAAGTTAAAATGACATACACTGTGTTAGTAAACAGCACTGGCATTTAGATTTTCAAGAGCTCAATTCCATGTGAGAAGTTTTCATGAAAGTGGTGGGGTTTATGTTGAGAATCAAGAATGGGTAAATTTCTGATGCAGGTAGCTAAGGAGCGAGATAAAGCAAATCATGAAAGCACAACATCACAGAGGACACTTGGTCTAGTCTGTTCTGTTGCTATAAATAGAAATACCTGAAACTGGCTGATGTAAGAGAATAGAGGTTTATTTATCTCATGATTTGGAGGTTCAAGGGCCAGGGGCTACATTGGGTAAGACTATGGCGCGATATGGCAGAGGGCAGAAGCTTAGGCAGAGCAGAACATGTGTCTATTCTGGCCTTACTCCCTCTCCTTAGACACCCAACAGGAGTTCATTGGAGGGGTTACACTCCAGTAACTTCCCCACTCCAAAAGGCCCCACCTTCTAACCAATACAAATATGAAGTTTCCTCTTAATACCTTTGCAATACAACCACATTCTAACACATGAATTGTGGAGGGACACCAAAGCCATAGCAAAACCAAACAGGCCAGTTTGGCTGAAGTACTAGCGATGAAACTAAATCCATTTGGTTTCTGGGAGGAGAGAACTGAAAAGAGCAAGGCAGATTATTACGGTGACAGGAAGGTCTGAGGATGAGCTAGTCATACTTACTAGTTTCAACTCAAATACTAGCTGTTACTCTGCCTATAAAAATGTCCTGATGACCTAATGCTCCATCCCATGCCTGCCTTGGCATTTATTAAATCCCTTTCCAGAAATACCCGGGGAAATAAATGCTTCTTCCAACAGCAATATAGCTCTTGGAATCACATGGGGAGCGCTATCCATTGTCGTAGTGAAAGAGAATCTACGGTAGTATTTTCAACATTGACTGTACATTATAATCATTCGAGGAGACTAAAAAAATTCTGATGCCCAGATTACAGTCAAAGTCAACTAAGTCCAACTTAACCATGGTAGAAGCCAGGCATCAGTATTCTCCTAATGTTCCCCATGTCACTGCAATGTATAACCAAGTTTGAGACCCACTGCTATAAGCAGTAGGGCCTAGGTGTCTGTGATTTTAGTAGTCTTCCCAAGTGATTCTGCCTAACCAGTCAGTGAAGAGCATTTGATCTTTAGCACTAAGGCATCATCTATCTTCTATCCCTTGGTTAGTTTTCTCTAAACCCCTAAGAAAACATGCTCCCTGCTGCTTTTCTTCTCTTTTACCTTCATTTATCTAAACTTACTTCCCAATTTGTCAAGATAAAAAGAGAGTGTTAAGGCCAGCAGGTGGCGTGGTGGTTAAGGTGCTAGACTCCCACATGGCAACCACAGTTCAAGTCCTGTACCTAGTGGTTTGCTTCCTCACTTTCCCTTTCTCTCTCTCTCTGAGTCTTTTTCTGGTCAAATTAAAAAATAATAATAACCGGACCAGCAGTTGGCGTAATGGCTATGTCGCTGAACTCCCATGTAGTTGACCGTGGTTTGAGTCCCGGACCTGGTGGCTTAAACTCAAGCCAGGTGCATGTGTGTGTATGCCCAAGATCCTGAGAGGAGAATGGAGGAGAAGGGATTGCAGCATGGCCATCCCCCCTTGGGAGGGTGATTTCTCACTTTCTGTCTCTCTGTCTCTCTCTGTCATTCTGGTGAGTGCACACGCCCTATAGCAAAAACCTCTCCAAAAAAATAATAACAATAACAATAAGAACAACAAGTAAAATTAAATAAATAAAGAATTCTTTTTTTTTTGGAGAGGTTTTTCACTATAGGGTGCGTGCGCTCGCCAGACAGACAGAGAGAGACAGAGAGACAGAAAGCAAGAAATCACCCCCCAGGGGGGATGGTCACGCCACAATCCCTTCTTCTCCTTCTCCTCTTGGGATCTTGGGCACACATGCACACACACCCAGCGTGAGTTTTAAACCACCGGGTCCGGGACGCGAACCGCGGTCGACTACGTGGGAGTCCAGTGACATAGCCATTATGCTAACTGCTGGTTCCCAATAAATAATTCTTAAAAGAAAAAAACTTTTTTAAAAAAGAGAGAGAGTTTTATACATAGAACATACAACCTAACGGTGGGTCCTACATTAAACTTGACATTAATGCTCTTTACTAGCCACACACTGAGCAGTAAGTGAGGAAGCAGAGTGTTGAAAATAGATATGGACAATATTGTGGAAGGACCAGTTTTTCAGCTACCCAGTCAATAGTCTTGAAAAAAAGAATTCAGCAGAACATTGTCAAGATCAATAGAGGTTTTAAGGAAATTATAAAAAAGAGATCAATGAAACAGAAAAATGTGAAAGTGTAAAAGAGAAACAACTGAACTTAACTGCAATATTATGTGTGTAAGATATCAGGAATTGAAGATAGAATTCTGAGGCTGTAAGCCTGGGGTAACTAAAAGAAATTAAAGAACTTTGGAAATGAAGCAAAGGGGCTGAATTTCCTAGGAGGAAAGGAGGCAGGAGGAGGACCAACTCGGGTTCTAGACTTGTCTGAGATAGCATAGCATTTAGGATCATATGCCAAGAAATCTTAGTTACGTTCCCCCACTCCCCAAAAAAGATAGAAGAATATTAGAGAAGAAAAGATAAGAAGAGAACCAAATACAGCAACTTGGGAAATACTTTTGGGTTGTCGGAAAAGTCATGATGTATTTTCTATGTTTTTCTACACAAAAAATGCATCATGACTTTTCCAATGACACAACAGAAAAAAAGTAAGCCAGTCAATGAAGCCAAAAAGGAATATCTATCAGAAATGCAGGAAGAGATCCTGGACAGGGTCACAGAAGAGAAAGGGGAAAGAGAAAGCATGCAATAGTGTCAAATGGCAGATGAGAAGGAGGCCTGAGGTTACATATGTGGTAACTGTTCATTTCATAGCAGGGCCGAACAACCATTAATGGCTTCCCACTGTCTACAGGATAATATGAGCTAGACCAAAAAAGAGGCCTTTATAAACTGGCTCTAATTTACCTTTATGGCACCTCATCTCTCAGCCCACACTGAACTACATACTATTCTCCATACTAGTATGTTATTTTAGCTCCTTAATACTTGCTATTTCTTTTCCTAATTAAATCTTACCCATTTGTGAAGAAGCTCATAATTCCGGTTCCTCTGAATCCTTGTATCCTCCTAGTCCCTAGCCAAACACTATATAGTCAACGTTTCTTCAATGCCACCCTTGCATTTTATCCATCCCTGAAATGATAGCACCTACCACATGGCATCATAATTACACTTTTTACTTTTTACAAATATGTTTATCTTTTGCCATGTAACAAGCCACTCCAGAACACAGTGACTTAAACAAAAACTAATTTATCATCTCTAGATTCTGTGAGTTGACTGGGATCAGCTACGTGATTCTTTTGCAACTTGTGATGCCAACAAGAGGGCTCGACTAGGCCGGAACTTCTAAGATGGCTCACTCATATGTCTGGGAACTTGGCTGAGCTAGTTGGAGGACTGGGCTCGAGCTGGGATGCTGGGCTTCTTTCTTGTTCTGAGGCCTCTTCACACGATCTTTCCACCAAGACAGCCCAACTTTTTACGTAGCTCGAGGATGCACACAAAAGGAGGGAGTCAAAAGCTGCCAGTCCTCTTGAAGAGTAGGCCCTAACCTGACACTTCCATTACTGTTAACACAGTCCAAGAACTACTCAAAGACATGAATATCAGAAGGCGTGGCACCCTGGGGACCATCTTTGGAGCTATCTCACTTGTTATTCTACTACTTGCTTTAAGGGCAAAGATAATGTCTTTTTCATCTTTGTGGCCCCAGTACATAGTGTGGAACTTAACACATAGTGAATGTTCATTAAATGATTGGGACAAGTGAGTTTGACCCCAAAGATGGAGGAACAGGCCAAATTAGGAAGAGTGAAGGCCAGTGCAAGGTCGGGGTAAGTGCCTCACAGTTAGACTTTTGATGTTATATCAAAACAAGGCCTTACCTACTATCATCAATTCTGTATCTAAGTTAAAAAAAAAATGTCAACCTGTTAAGTGTAAATATTTAAAATATATCATAATTTGTGTATTCTTGTTTAGAATTTCTGTATTTTTTTAACGTGGAAGTGGACTAAGTCTCTCCTGACAGTCAAAAGTCCCCAGGATCAACCATTGTTAAGTGTATGTGCTAGGTAGTAACTTAAATTGTGTTGCTAAGAGATGCCCTGAAAGTTCAGTGGAACTCCCTCAGGGACCACTTTGGAGAAGATGGGAGAGAGGATTTGAGCTAAGCCTATTGGCTTGTGGGCTCCTGACCCTATCCCTACCCAACCAGGGAAATGTTTATTGATTTCATTTTTTGACACAAGCAAGATTTTATTTGGAAGATAAATAAAGGTAGGGTGTTTCTATTTCTATTTTTTTCTCCCATTAAATAAATTGTGAAAGTTACATGCTAGGAAATAAAGAGGAGATGAATAACAAGATTAACCACCATCAAGACTCAGCTGAAACTGGACAGCCTATGCTGGCGGCAGGCCAGAACAGTACGATCCTATTGGCAAAGCAAGTGTAGGAGATTAAAGTGACAGGGAGGCCAGGGAGGAGGGAGAGCGACATACCTCATGTGTGGAACCTGGATTTTAGTCCAGCTTTGTCACTAACTGACGCTATAGCCTGAGGTAGGACATTTAACCTCTGTGGGCCTCAGTTCCCTCATTTGCAGAATAAGGTCATTGGTCTACATGACTTCCAAAGTCTGGGGTTTCTGCTCTAAGGCTCTGTGATTCCCGGGAGTTAATGAAGCAGTGCTGGTGACTGGCAATGATTTCCTCACTGCACATGTAATTCAGTACGATCAGAGGATGCTCGTTATTTGCAGATGAGGACCAGAAGACACAGATGAAGGAAGGAGTTTGATATTGGAGTTTAGAGTACTTAGCTTGAATAATACCTAATGTGGACTGAGCATTAAGTACTTAGACTGTGCTAAGCCTTCTATGCATAATATAGCATTTAAGTCTCATGACATTTCTATCAGGTAGGTACTATTTCCCCATTTCAAAGTCGAGAGAATCGATGTTTCAGATATTGTCATTTGCCTTGGATCATATAACTAATAAGAAAACAGAGATTCAAATCTAGACATTTAAGTGCATATCTCTATTTTTCCCTATCCCTACAAAGTCTGTCCATCTTATATTATAAAGCCCTGACGAACTGGTCATGTCATCAGTTTAACTCACTTTTTGTAAGCCTACAACATGACTTCAGGCAGACAGGCACCTACTAGGTGTCTTTTTATAATGATGACGCTATGGTATTGACAGGATTCATGTTGGTTAAACAGAATTTATCTTTGAAATGCATTAACAAAGCAAACCTAGGATTTTAATAGCAGTTCTATCCACTGTTCATATGTAATGCTATAGAAAGTTCTACCACTAAAAAGAAATTATAACACGATGGAAGCATTTTTAGAGAAACTAAAAATCTTAATATTCTGCTCTATGAATTAAGTAGATTGACAAGTGGCAGAAGTGTCCAAGCTATCTCATATTTTGGCAACTTATAAAATACGAAAGTATAAAAAAAACATGTTATATTTGTAAAACATTTAACAGACTACAGACCATCTTCATGGATACTATCTCAGATAATTCTCACAGCTTCATGAACATTATCATCCCCATTTTACAGATCTAAAAACTGAGGATCATACAAGCTAAATGTTTGACTAGGGTGATGCAGCCAGTAAGTGGATTCAAATTTTAATCTTTAAACTCCAAGTCAGTGTACTTTCCATTATACTCCAAGCTACTTTATTAAAATGTACATTTCATATCAAAGTAAAATATAGTACAATAGATATCACCTGCTAGAATATTATTGGCTAGTTTCGCCCCCTAGAGGAGGAAACTATATCCTTTCCAAAGATTTGGTTGCTAAAGGTAAAACAATTTGTAGTTACGATATTAACATTGTGATAGATATTGATTAGGATATATTGCTAACACTTTAAAAGAAGCAAATACATATAAAACTAAATGTAACTGTTTTAAAAAATTAGGACTGTGAGCGCAGTTAGATAGATGCATTGTTTAATAAATGCATAGGATTGAGTCATCTATTGCTATTTTAATGTTTTTAGAATTGCAAAATTACCCATTGTAAATCAGCCCAAAAGAATCAATAGTTTATTGGACATTAAGCCACTGGTGGTTTTGATACTTAGAAAACTTCATTTTCTTGATCTCAGGAAGAAGGTATATCTACAGCATGTTCTAGAAACCCAGACAGATCTGGAATTTCCTCTAACTCGACTGCTAACTATCTGTGTAGGCTGAAAGATTCCTCCTTGGATTCTAAGTTTTCTCAATGTTAAATGGAGTAATTGTTCTTATGGTCATCAGATTAGTTTGAAAATTAAATATGAATGTGTGAACAATGTGTAGAGCAAAGGATCTAGCACTCGAAAAATATAGTTCCCTTCCTTAAGAGATTTTCAAGTACTGATATACTAGGCTTCCTGTGTAGGCTAAACACACACAAACCCAAAGACCAAAAACTTCATTTTTACTTATATCTGTCATTAATGAATCAGCTACTTAGCACCTCCCTTGTACCTTGTTCATAGCCAGGAACTCGGTAGGCGCTCAATAAATAATAATTGAACTAAACTGAAATCAAATTACCCATCCCCCCAAGGTCTCGAGTGTTTAATTAGAAGCCCACCATAGCCAGCATCTCAATGACCAGTATTCAGCCAATACATGAAAACAAGTCCTTGCAACATTCTTCTTTGGTCTCTAGGCCGTGCTTTTTTGTCATGGCTCATTCCAGCTGAACTAAAATTTCCCCAAACATGACTGAAGCGACCGGCCGAATCTAACAAGATTAAGTTTAATAGGGATAAATGTAAAGACTTATACTTCAGTCCAAAAAGAATCCTGTACAAGTGCTAGATGGGGAATATGGGGATTAGCAGCAACATGTGTGAAAAAGATTTAGGGGTTTTAGTTGATATTAAGCTCAATTAGTCAACAGTAGGCTTCGCTAACAAGAAAGTTGATGTGAACCGAGCCTGCATTAACTTCTGCCCAGCCCAGTGATTACCCTGCTGCACTAGTTCTTTTTTTTTTTTTTTTTTTTTTTGAGAGGTTTTTCGCTATAGGGCGCGTGCGCTCGCCAGTCAGACAGAGAGAGACATAGAGACAGAAAGCGAGAAATCACCCCCCAGGGGGGATGGTCACGCCGCAATCCCTTCTCCTCCATTCTCCTCTCGGGATCTTGGGCACGCACACACACGCGCCCAGCGTGAGTTGTAAGCCACCGGGTCCGAGACGCGAACCGCAGTCGACTACGTGGGAGTCCAGCGACATAGCCATTACGCTAACTGCTGGTTCCCCCTGCTGCACTAGTTCTTAAACCACAGCTTTCTAAGAATACCCTGAGAGGCCTGTTAATACAGAGGCCGCACCCCAGAGTTTCTGATGCTGTAGGTCTGGGGTGAGGCTTGAGGAACTGCATTTTTATTTTTCTTTTTTTTTTTTTTTTTTTTTTTTTTTTTTCTTTTTTTGGGAGAGGTTTTTGCTATAGGGCGCGTGCGCTCGCCAGACAGACAGAGAGAGACAGAGAGATAGAAAGCAGGAAATCACCCCCCAGGGGGGATGGCCACGCCGCAATCCCTTCTCCTCCATTCTCCTCTCGGGATCTTGGGCACGCACGCACACGCGCCCGGCGAGTTTAAGCCACCGGGTCCGGGACGCGAACCGCGGTCGACTACGTGGGAGTCCAGCGACATAGCCATTACGCTAACTGCTGGTCCCTTATTTTTCTTTTTAGTTTGCTATAGGGTGCATAAGCTTGTCAGAGACACACCACAAAAGACAGAGAGGGAAAGTGAAAGCTCACCCCCACAGGGGGAATGGCCAGGCCACAATCCTTCCTCTTCAATTCTCCTCTCCAGATTTTGGGCACATGGACACATGCACCCAGTGTGATTTTCAAGCGGCAGTGTCCAGGACTCAAAATGGAGTCAGCCTTGTTGGATCCAGCCACCTTAACCTCCGTGCCACCTGCTGGCCTTTAGACTTCTATTTCTACCAAGTTCCCAGGTAAGTGGTAACATTGCAGGTACTGGGACCACGCTTTGGGCACCATTGCCTTCCTCTATCCTGCCTGGTCAGGTCACGCTGGGACCGCGAGTAACAAGGAGAGTGAAGAGGCTGAAAACACGAGAAGGCCATGGAAAGGCAAAGAATGATGAGATGTTAGGTGCGGTAGTATTGTTAATAAAATTAATAACAAAAGCTGACATTTATTGGGTTTATTGTGTGATGGAAGTTCTACCAAACATGTCACATTAAATTAATAACAGTAATAAAAATAATCACCAACCCTATAGCTTTCACTGGACATCAAGTTTTGTTTTATGTGCTTTACATATTTAATCCTTACAACAGCCATAAGAGGGGACCAGCAGTTAGCATAATGGCTATGTCGCTGGATTCCCAAGTAGTCGACCACAGTTCGAGTCCCAGACACGGTGGCTTAAAACTCACTCTGGGTGCATGTGCGTGCATGCCCAAGATCCCGAGAGGAGAATGGAGGAGAAGGGATTGCAGCGTGGCCATCGCCCCTGGGGGTGATTTCTCGCTTTCTGTCTCTCTGTCTCGCTCTGTCTTTCTGGCGAGCGCATGCGCCCTATAGCAAAAACCTCTCGGAAAAAAAAAAAAAAAAACAGCCCTAAGAGATACATAGTTGTGCGCACGTTTCAGATAAGGGAACTATAGCCCTGAGAAGAAACTCACAAAGGCCACATTCATGCAAGGTCACAAGAGACGCAGTTGGGATTTGGAACTACATGTTCTCAAAAAGAACTCCTGTGACGCTGTGAGTCCTCACATGATTAAAGATAGAGCTTAGCCTAAAGACGGGAACGATGACATTTTTTTAAAAAAATGATATAGTCATGTGATGGAATACTACTCAGCAAATAAACATGAACCAAACTATTGCAAACAACATGCAACAACAGGAAGGAATCTCAAAATAATTATGGTGAGTGAAAGAAAACCAAAATAAAATAAAACAAGATAAAATAAAATATTAGACAATGTTAACTGGGCTGGCTCTGTGCCGTGGTGGTAATGCACTGCACAAGAAAACCAGCCGGTGGTTCAAATACAGTCTGGTCACCTGAGACACGCACGTGCCCAAGGTCTAACAGGCTGGAAGACAGGCAAAAGGGAAATAGCAAGATCTGGGGGTGCGGGGTGCTCATCTCTCTCTCTCTCTCTCTCTCTCTCACTCTCAATGGGCACATGCACATGCTTTACCATGATTAAAGAAAATACTAACTAAGGAACGTGACAGAAAGCAGACAAGTGGTTGCCTAGGAATGGTGGGAAAGGGACCTTTAGGAGAGATGGGGAGAAGCACCAGAAAACGTTTTTGGGGGGTGGATATACTCACTACCTTGATGATAGTATTGCTTTTGAGGGTGTTTAAATATATCAAAATGTTTCAAATTATAGACATTAAATATGTAGTTTATTGCATGTTAATTACAGTTCAGGCTGGCCTCATGATATAACTGTTAAGTGCTGTGTGTAAGAAGATGATCCCACCCGGCCAAATAGGGTTCAAATGACAGTCCCAGAAGCATGAAAAATATGTCAGGCATGGGTGTATATGCCCAAAATCCTGGTGGCACAGAGAAACTGAGGAAAAGTGGGGCATGATCATGCCCCACTCGCGTGCTCTCTCTCACAATCACATATGCCCTCTGGAAATAAATATATTATAGGGACCAACAGTTGGCGAAATGGCTATGTCACTGGACTCCCATGCAGTCGACTGCAGTTCGAGTCCCAGACCTGGTGGCTTAAACTCATGCCGGGCACGTGAGCGTGCAAGCCCAAGATCTCAAGAGGAGAACGGAGGAGAAGGGATTGTGGTGTGGCCATCCCCCCGGGGGGTGATTTCTCACTTTCTGTCTCTCTGTCTCTCTCTGTCTTTCTGGTGAGTGCATGTGCCCTATAGCAAAAAGCTCTCAAAAAATATATTATACATATATTAAAATTTATTAACAAAAATTATCATTTGATGAAGTCATGCAAAAACGTATTTGGGTTCAACTATAGCAAATAAAATCTACAAATCCTGTGAGGTAGACCCATACTATTATTCCACTAATAACATTTTAAAAATTGTGTTTGGTATAGGTTATACCTATAAAAAAGGTAAGTTTGATAAATCACCACTTCAGCATATCTAATGTATATTCAATATGTCTTACCAATTTCCAAATGGAAATATGAAATAATAACATAGGTTCTATAAAAACCTAATTCAACAGAAAAATCCATTACTAAGTTCTAGTTTATTAAAAAAACAATTTGACCTTAAGAGGTCATGGTTTCTAAAAACTGAAATAATGTTAAATGCATTTAAAATAGTAGTAGTAGAAGTAATACCATTTCCTTATTTAGTTCCTCATTTAAAAAACTGTCCTCCAAAATGTGGTGCTTTTCTTCTGAAATAGATAAACAGGCAAATAGATTTTTCCCTTTTTTTTTTTTTTAAGAAAGATTTTTGCTAGGACCAGCAGTTGGCATAATGGCTATGTTGCTGGACTCCCATGTAGCTGTCCACAGTTCGAGTCCCAGACCTGGTGGCTTAAACTCACTCTGGGCACATGTGCATGCATGCCCAAGATCCCAAGAGGAGAATGGAGGAGAATGGAGAAGAAGGGATTGCGGTGTGGCCATCCCCTGGGGGTGATTTCTTGCTTTCTGTCTCTCTGTCTCTCTCTGTCTTTCTGTCAAGCACACGTGCCCTATAGCAAAAACCTCTCAAAAAAAAAAAAAAAAAAAAAAAAAAAAGAAAGAAAGATTTTTGCTATAGGGTATGTGCGTCCACCAAAGAGACAGACAGACAGCGAGAAATCACCCCTAGGGGGATGACCACATGACAATCCTTTCTCTTCCAGTCTCCTCTCAGAATTTTGGGCACACACACATGCACACATGCCTGAAATGAATTTTAAGCCACTGGGTCTGGTATTTGAACTGTGGTCAACTACATGGGAGTACAGAGACATAACCATTACACCATCTGCTGATCCTGGATTTTTCCCATTTAATAGCTGTTAAAAATTTAAGTTGCCTGGAGCCAGCACACAGCAAGGTGGTTGAGGTGCTGGATCCTACATGGCCAACTTTGTGATTTGGTTCCCTGACCCGGCAGCTTGAAAATGATGCAGGGTGCACATGTATGAGTGCCCCAAATCCCAAGAAGAGAATGGAGGAGAAAGAACTGTGGTGTGCTCATTCCCCTTCGGGTGTGATTTCTCACTTTTCTGTCTGTCAAGTGCACATTCCCTACAGCAAAAATGTTTATACCAACCAAACAAAACAAAGCAAAAACAAATTTAAGTTGCCCAAAGAATACCTGTTTCATAACTGCTTTTGAAGTTATGAAAAAGAATCACAATATATTTGGAAGTTTGCTTTTTTCAGTGTCATAACTTGATTTAAAATTCAGTTGAGGTCTAGACAGTGGTATAGCAGTTAAGGCAGTCAAATTCCTCATAACCAACTAAGTGGTTTGAGTCCTAGTCCAGCGGCCTGAAAACCACACTGGATGTATGTGTATATCCAATGTCTCAGAAAGAGAAATGGAGAAGAAAGGGTTGCAGTGTGACCATCCCCCATAGGGAGTGTTTTCTTGCTTTTCTCTGTCTCTATGAGGTGAGTACATGTGCCCTCTGGAGTTCACCAATAAGTATAACAGTCAATGCTTTTTATAGACATTAATTTGGGAAATTACAGTAAAATTAATTCGTACAGCACACGGGTTTTTAGGACTTAGAAGAAATATGCTATCAGGAAGCAAAGAATTTGAGTCAAATTTGGAGACATTGCTTTAATACTCTTCGAATTTTTCAGAGCTACTAATACATACATGCTATTTTCAAATGATTTGTGGGTTCATAAATACGTGAAACTCACCTGTCTCTGTGATGCAGAACAATCTATAGTAGAGGTGGGTCACATACCCACCACATCTTTATTTTAATTCCAAGAGAAAACCCGAGTTGTTCTACCTCCTCACTGTATTCCCTGAGAGAACAGAGTAATACAAGTCAAGGATAAACTCAAGGATACAGCTGGGCCTCTAAGATAAGAAAAGTAAAGTTTGGGGCAGGAGGAGTGAAGTCCAAGTTCTGTAACCCGTGGAGATTTATTCTCATCCCTCAGTTGCCCAGAGGAGTTAACCGGGGGAGAGGAAGGGCCGAGAGCAGCCATCTCAGACCTGCCCTGAGGTGGCCCTGAAATAAAAGCATGCACAGATTCAGTTCCTGCTAGAAGACAGATGAGCGAGGATCTGTGGGAAAGGCCACAGTGAAATAATACGTGAGCGCAATTGCGACTTCCCCCCCATTCAGACACTGTGAGGGTTGGAGGCTACACATAAAGCCGCAAGATTCCATGATTGGAGGCATGACTTTTTAACAACTTATAATCAAGAGAGAAGAAATACAAAAAGACCCTTCTTTGATTAATTATCAAATATCTGTTAAGAGTCAGACCAAGCAGATATCTCTACTGTTTTCCACTGTGGTATGGATAGGTATTACAGCATTTTTTTTTTTTTTTTTGAGAGGTTTTTGCTATAGGGCACGTGCGCTCGCCAGAGAAACAGAGAGAGAGAGAGAGAGACAGAAAGCGAGAAATCACCCCCCAGGGGGGATGGCCACCCCGCAATTCCTTCTCTTCTCGGGATCTTGGGCATGCACGCACACGTGCCCGGCATGAGTTTAAGTCACCAGATCCGGTACTCAAACCGTGGTTGACTACATGAGAGTTCGGCAACATAGCCATTACACTAACTGCTGGTCCCTATTCCAGCATATTTTAAGAAATCACAGAATCAGGGTTGCATAGCCCCCCTGTAGCCTCTCTATAGGCTCAATCATACATTACATTGCTAACGTGCATCTAGGGACCCTTCAATTAGTCAAGAATCACTGAGAACACCACTTTGTGGAAAAGAATCTCAATAAATGGAGGGTAACCAGGACCAGCTTCTTGGGCATAAGACCTGTGCAATCTCACTGGCCACACCACCCCAATCCCCCTCCTGGTTTAACGCTGCCCTGTCACCGTGACCACTTTGAAATGATTATTAAGTCTTGAGCAAGGAGCTCTGTATTTTCATTTTGCATCAGGCAGAAAATTATGTAGCAAGTCTTTGAGGGGAACAATGTTAGATCTGGATTATAGATCCTTCCCAGCTGGAAAATCTTTTCTGCCTGGGTACCCTGGCCCGAGTTGTGATATTTGTCAGGTACAGCAGTTTTTCAAAAGAGAATGCAATTCAAAGCAACTGCTACTCCCTCGCCAACTATGTGTTCTATTGTTCTTGAATAATTTTAAAATCTTACAAAGTTTAAATTAATTTAATCCAACACTGATTTTGTGTTTGAAAAAAAAAAAAGATGCCAGGACTATAATACTATAATTTCATGCAATTTTTTCTGTCTGTATATCAGCATTGTATCTGCATTCCTTTCAGCAGGGTGACCATATCTGAACCTTGACTGCGTCATCACGCCTTCTGGCCACGTCCATATGCACAGTCTACTTAAAAGTCTTCGGTGAACTTCTTTCTCTGTATGTAAAATCATGCAGACTGTTAGATCACTCAGGAAACTAAAGGTCTCTACTTAAGAGAACCAGCTGACCTTTAACTTGTCCCATCTGGGTTGCCAATGCCACCGTCACTGTCTGAGGAAGCTCTAACTCTATTGCTTTATGGACAGGCCTAAGTGAAATTCTGACCTACCAAGGCTGGTTGATGATTAAAGTAAAGCTGAAAAACAAAACACAGAGTGCTTTATAAGAATGATATGAGTGGGTCCGGGTGTTCAACACTGATTTTACCCCCTATTGTTTTGTGTTATTTTGTTTCCTTTAACTAAGCTAACTTTTAAAGTGTTATGTCTACAGCAGCCTAGGGGACACACGCAGCTGTGTGTGTTACAGTGAATTCGATTTTCTGGCTGCAGGAAAAGTTACAAGATCTGTAGACTCCTCTGTAGGCTGAGGAGGGAGAGCTAAATGTGGGTAAGTGCTGCATCGGAGGTAGGCGCGGGCTGAGGGATGGAGGCTCTGCAATTAGGATATGTAGAAACGCTTCATTTGCATCATACACTCTCTACAAGGTACTGATTTCGATAACTGTTCAAGTAATTTCATAAGTACAGTAAAACCCCATTAATTTGAATGCTCTCAACTTAAAATGCGTATAAGCAACAAGATGGAACTTGGCAGGCTCGTCTTTTTACAGAGAGTACAAAAATGCCTAGTATAAAGATGATTACAGAGAAATAAACCATGTGTTTTTTTGTTTAAAACATATTCTAAAGCACTCTCAGGTACTTCACAACTCTTGGCTTTATTTAAAAACATCTTTGGAATTGAGCCTGTACTGTGACATAAGGCAAAGGGCTGGAATTATAAAGAAGCATAATTCAAAGGCCTATCTCCAGAGAGCCTGGAGGCCAGGAGGTGAAACAGCGCAGATAACGTGGAAAGGAGACTCGCGACACCAGGTGACTTGACCCCCGCCTGACAGTCTGTAGAGAACTGAACTGGAGTGCTGGAAGCTGCATGGCTGACAATAGGTTTGGATCTCTAGTCAGTCTAAAAACATGCCAGGTTCATGCGCATGTGCCCAGGATCCTAATGGTCTGGAAGGCCAGGGAAAGGGGATTGTGACGTGACGAACAAGACTCTGTCAAGGGCGATTCTCACTCTCTCTCATGTACACACATGCTATCGTGAACTGAAAAATTGTTTTAAAATGTAAAATGAAAAAGAAATGTAAAAATATACCAGATAATTTGAAAAGAAGGGAATGAAGGATACGATTTGTTCTGTTCACCAGGGCAGAGCTCCTAAGGCATGTGGTTACTGCTCTGCGACAGTTAAAGGCAAATCCTTGAAAACTGGAGCTTTTTCTTTCTTTCAAGTACCACAATACAGATTTTCCTCTTCATTGAAATACTTTTACTCAACCTTCAGTTATCAGCAGCTACTTCAAGTACCAGACTGTATGAGGTGTTGAAAGGAACATGGCAAGGAAGATGTGCCACTGACCTCAGAATTCAGAGTCTCAAAGGAATATGTGAGGTCTTCAAAAGTTCATGGAAAATGAGTTGTATTTTAAAGTTGTGTGAATGTTGTGTATTTTTGGTACCAAAATAAACTCGTTTTTTAATTCGATTTTCTGGTTTTTTTTTTTTTTTTTTTTGGAAGCTCCGTCATATTTCCCCTCGGTAAATCCATGAAACTCGAACAGGAGAAGTCTAAGCTGCCTGCTTTGGGGACACAGACATGGTGCTTGACCTTGGGGAACATCATTAGAAGCCAACCCGGAGACAAGACTGGGTACACAAGCGGTGTATTTGGGAGGTGATTACAGAAAGCCCCTGTAGGGGAGCAGGGAATTTAGACAAGGAAGCAAAGTAGTTGCTAATAAAAGGACCATTACCGGGCAGATTCCAACTGTTAGCAACCTGGACTCCATCCTGCCCTGGCACTCTTGGGGACAGCACAGCAGATGCCTAGGTTAGCCTGGCGGAGAGACACAGGGATTTGATCCTTTAACTTGCTTTATTCATTGATAGAAGACTATGCCTGAGGCACGAGAATTCCTGGCACTTGTGGCCTGCCCCAGTTCCAGGTGCAAGAGAAAGGTTCTCAGGCTGCTGTTCACAGCTGGAAACCCAGGAAAAGGGTAGGTGCTGGTACAATGGCTGCCATGGGGAGAGGGTGTTAAAATTCCAGATGTGATCATGAATGAAGGTTGCTGGAGGAGGTGGTACTCTAGTACAGACACACACAGGTGGAGGTGGTGATGGAGAAATGCTGGCTTTGGGAGCGGTAACTACAAGCCTAGAAGCACAGAGACGGAGAATGCACAGCAGTCACCAAAGGCGAACGTCTCTGGATAAAGAGAGTTTAGGTTCACAAGGAAGGAGGGACAGAGGGAAATAAGGTTAAAAAGACAAACCTAGGGGACAGCAGGTGGTGTGGTGATTAAGGATGCTAGACTCCCACATGGCTGACCACAGTTCGAGTCCTGGGCCTGGTGGCTTGCTTTCTCACTTTCTCTCTCTCTCTATCTGTCCCTCTCTGGTCAAGTTAAAATAAACAAATAAATAAAGTTAAATTTTTAAAAGTAAAACCTAATCAAACCTAAAAAAAAAAAAGAAAGAGGGCTCTTTCTTTTTTTTTTTTTTTAAGAATTATTTATTTATTTAATTCCATTTGTTATTATTATCTTTTAATTTGACCAGACAGAGACAGAGAGAGAGAAAGGGAAAGTGAGAAAGCAAGCCACCAAGTCTGGGACTTGTACCACATTCAGCCATGTGGGAATCCAGTATCTTTAATTACCACGTCACCCACGGGCCCCAAATGGAGTCCTCTTTAAGTGTTCTATCTAGCAATTTTAAACATCATCCTATAGGTATTGAGGTCATTGAAAATGTTTGATTGGGACCAGCAGTTAGCGTAACGGCTATGTCGCTGGACTCCCACGTAGTCGACCGCGGTTCACGTCCTGGACCTGGTGGCTTAAACTCACGCCGGGCGTGTGTGCGTGCGTGCCCAAGATCCCGAGAGGAGAATGGAGGAGAAGGGATTGCAGCGTGGCCATCCCTCCTGGGGGGGTGATTTCTCGCTTTGTGTCTCTCTGTCTCTCTCTGTTTCTCTGGTGAGCACACGCGCCCTATAGCAAAAAAAATAAAAAAACTCTCCAAAATAAAAGAGAATGTTTGATTACTAGACTGACATGATTAAATTTTTATTTTATCAAGATTGCTCTGGAAATCTTGTCATAATGTTCAGGACAGCCTGGAGGAGGTGGGCAGGAGGCTGTCATTAGGCCAAGGTGAGAGGTTATCAGTGATGACAAAGGGGCATTGCCAGTGACAACAGGGAGGACATAGCTGGAGGCCTCTTTGAGAGAGGGTCCCAGGTCTGTGTACAGAGAGGAAGAAGGAGGATGAAGGAAAGTCCCAGAGACAAAACCTGGTGACTCTACGGATTGCTGTTGTCTCTAACTGAGGGGCAGAAAGAGATTTTTATGGTGGACTTTGGATCTGTTCAACTCAATGAGCTTGTTAATCTGGAGGAGTCCAGCAGGCAGTTTGTTTTTGTTTTTAAGGTTTTTGCCATAGGCGTGTGCACTCAGGGAAGAGAGGAAGAGAAATCATCCCTCCAGGGGGAAGGCCACGCCACAATCCCTACTCCTCCAGTCTCCCCCTGGGACTTTACGCATGCACACACACGGCATGAGTTTCAGGCCACTTGGTCCGGAACTCGAACCATGGTCGGCCATGTGGGAGTCCAGCACCCCAACAACCACACCATCTGCTGGCCCCCGACAGGCAGTTTTAAAAGGCATGTTTGTAGTCTCAAGAGAAAGCTGGAGCCATAGGTATACATTTAGGATTCATCTAAACAAATGAATAAGGAAGAAGATAAAATGAGACAACTACAGTTTGGTGTCCCCCTAAGTATTCAGAGTTAATAATGTTTTCTTATAAACATAATTTAGAATAATCATTTCAGGATATCCACTACTACTTATCCTAATGATATAGAAGAAAATTCTAATTTTTGTTTCAGAAATGGGCATAAAAGGCTTATGGAGCTATAAATAAAAAATTCCTTTTCCTATTGAATATTATTTATGTCTATGAATTAGAATATAGGAAGTACAGTGTTAACTGAGGATAAACAACAAAAGCATTGTTAAGATCTTTGGGTTATGGCTGAAAGCACCCTATTACGAGATCCTAAGAACAGTAACTGACTCATTTTATAATAGAAATACCTTAATTCTTCAGGAGGGAAGCTACTATCTTTATAGTATAAAATAAAAGTCACCCGATTACATTTGCCAAGCTCCTCTAACTTGACTTCCCTTTCCAAAGGCTGTGTACCTGACGATCTGTCCCTCCAGAGATTGCAGGATATTTTTTGAACAATTTTAGGTCACCTCTTTGCCAATTTGCAATGAAGACATGTGTTGTGGTTTGTGGAGGTCCAGTAAATAACACTACTGTTTTCCTCACTCGAATGTGGAACAAAGGGCATTAGGTTAATGAGAACAATGTATCACCGTTGTCTTCATTATCATACCATCATTATCATCACTATTATCCTTATCATCGTTAGTAAAAACCAGGCTAGAAGGGGTTAGGTAAGGAATAACAATGGGCAGACTCATGCTGAACCCCTGAATTTAGATAGACTTATCTGGGACCAGCAGATGGCATAATGGTTACATCTCTGGACTCCCATGTGGTCGACTGTGGTTTGAGTCCTGGACCTGGAGGCTTGAAACTCACGCCAGGCGTCTGGGTGTGCATGCCCAAAATCCCAGAGGAGAATGGAGGAGAAGGGATTGTGGTGTGGCCATCCCCCTGGGGGATAATTTCTCACTTTCTGTCTCTACGGAGAGCACGAGCATACATACCTTATCGCAAAAATCCCTCTCCAAAAAAAAAGAAAAAAGAAAAAAGAAAAAAAAGAAAAAAGAAAAAAGAAAAAAAAAGAAAAAAGAAAAAAGAAAAAAAAGAAAAAAGAAAAAAGAAAAAAAAGATAGACTTATCTGCAATATGAGACTCACCTTTAACAACCTAAACAAACTGTAGGCATGGAAGAGCCAACCAGAATGCACTCTCCCAGCAATTAATTCTATTGTAAAAAGTAAAAGACCAGGAAGGGGTAGAGCCATGCATATCCAGTTCCTTACTTCAATCTCACCAACGAATAGTTTAAGTCACTTACGTGCTTGGATGTTCCATATCCTAAAAACCTGAATGCATCCAAAGAGATTTTCCCTCCTTTGCTATCTCTTTCCCTTCACTAACTACCCTTGAGGTTTTAGTTGCATGAATTAGGAAGAGTGGGAAAATAGAACCTGGAGTTAGAACGGTCTTCAGAGATCACTTAGCCTTACCAGTCAGTGTGAGGTGGTGAAAGGACTTGCCCAAGGTCACAGTTAATTAGTAGAAGATCTTAGACTAGTATCCCTAAGTCTATAGAAGAGAGCTGGAAAAACATGTTACTTTTGTATACCACTCAAAGGTGCCTTTGAGCAGAAACAGCAGCCAGATGGCGATAACTTTTTCAAAGTATCTCTGATGCAAAGAGGGAGCTTAATGAAGCAGCAGACTTTCACATGGCTCTTATTTATCCTGATCTGAACGATGTCTTTTGAGGCCACTGACTATATTCCTTCTCTTATTCTGGAACCCAGGCCTTTTTACCCAGAAAATGGCAAAAGCTATACCCAGTCCAAATGCTTCCGTGGAATCACCTCCCAACTAGCGTAAGACCTGGCACATAGCAAGCGCTCAAGAAATGGTGAATGACAGAAAGTGAATAAAGGAATGAATGAAAAGAGGGATAGAAGATGAAAAAAATAAATGCTGTTCCAGTTAAGGCAATAAAAAACACAATTAAAAAAATACATCAATTTCCTCAACCCAGCCAAAAATATTTTTGAAACATTTTAGTCTGAAATGAATCCAATTATTAGCAATTATCATTCAAATTACTTAAGTGGAAAGACTGGAAAGGAAAATTAAGACTAAAGAAGCAGCACAAGAGAATGCTCCAACTAAAAACAAAGGTAGTTAGGAAAGCCTCAATATTCAGGACGGACAATCCTAACAGTTCCATAATTCCCCAGATTGACAAGAGACTAGTGGCCACTAAACTAAGTTCATCCCTGAGCAAAGGGCTTCCCTTCTGAATACCAGCCCTGAGCATTTAAGGCTATATTTATGCTTTACATATCTTATTTTAACTTGAAAACCACTCCATGAGGTAGGCATTAGAAACTTCATCATTGAGGACATTATGTTAAGTGAAATAAACAAAATGGAGAAAAAAAAATCTTGCAGCATTTGTTTTTTCCTATCATCTAGTCGTTCTAGTGGATGTGAAATGGTTATAACACTGTGGCTTCATTTGCATTAGACTAATAAATAAGGACATTGAGCATATCCTTATTTTTATTTATTTATTTATTTTGGAGAGGTTTTTTTGCTATCGGGCATGTGCACTTGCCAGACAGACAGAGAGAGACAGAGAGACAGAAAGCGAGAAATCACCCCCCAGGGGGGATGGCCATGCTGTAATCCCTTCTCCTCCATTCTCCTTTTGGGATCTTGGGCACGCACGCACACACGCCCGGCGTGAGTTTAAGCCACCAGGTCCAGGATTCAAACTGCGGTCGACTACATGGAAGTCCAGCGACACAGCCATTACGCCATCTGCTGGTCCCAAGCACATCCTTATTAACCACTCACATAACTTCTTTGGTGAAATACCTGTTCATGCCTTTGATTATTTTTCTTGTCTTCTTATTGAATAATATGAACTCTTTATATATTCTGCACACAAGTCTTTTATTTTGGTATGAGTTTTGCAAACATTTTGTCCAGTTTATTGCTTGTCTTTTCATCTTCTTAATAATGTATTTTAAAGTGCAAGTTTTTATTTTCATGAGGTTTAATTTATCTTTCTTTTCTTTTTCTGTTTGGACTGAACATTGTTGTATCTAAGATATCTTTGCCTAACTCAAGAGCTTAAAGATTTTTTCCTGTTTTATACTAAAAGTTTTATTGTTTTTAGTTCTTACATTTAAATCTATGATCCATGTTGAATTAATCTTTGTATACGGTGTGAGGTGAGGTAGAAGTTCATCTTTTTGCATGTGGATATCTGTTTGGCCCAGTACCATTTGTTAAAGAGAACACTTTCCTTTGTGAATTGCCTTGATACCTTTGCCGAAATTCAATTGACTATAAATATAAGAATTTATTCTGGACTCTAAATTCTGTTCTATTGATTTTTATGTCTACCCTCATGCTAGCCCTGCACTATTTTGCTAACTGTAGCTTTATAGTATGTTTTAATATATGGAGAAATAGAAATCCTTATTCACTGCTGGTAAAGATGAAAATTGTATGGACACTTGGGAAAACAATTTGCCAGTTTCTCAATAAGTTAAACATAAAATGCTATTACACATCCCAGCAATTCTACTGCTAGGAATCTCAAGAGAAATGAAAATATATGTCCACATGAAGACTTGCTCCAGAATTATCATACTAGCAAATACTAAAAACAACCCCCAAATCCATCAATTAGTGAACAAACTGCCATCTATCAATGCAATAAAATACTACTGATAAATAAAAAGGAACAGACCACTGACACATGGCATATGATAGATGAAACTCAAAAACACAATGGAGGCTTCTCAGATTTTACAAAGCTTCTGCTCCAGACGTCAAAGTTCACAAGACTGGGAGAAAAATGAAACTGCAAAGAGGTTATAGATCACCTCCTCCTGCACACCTCTGAACACTCAGATTTAACTTCAAGAAGTTAGGAAGAAATGTATAATTCATTAGATGACCAGAAACCACCACAGAGGCACAAGAAATATGAGAAACCAAGAAAATATCTCTCCCTCAAGGGAAAAGAATAACTCCTCATGCACAGACAGTACAACGCAACTCGTGGAAATGTCAGATAAAGAATTTAGAATATTTGTAGTCACAAAGCTAACAGAGGTGCAAGAGAAGAGAGACAATGAACTCTAGAAGATGCAGGAGAAAAAAAGTCAACAAGTTCCAGGAGGTGTGGACGTTCTTGCATGAATTGAAAGAGCAAATATATACCATAAAAAAAAAAAAAAAAGGAATGGTCAGAGGTGAAGGTTATAATACAGGAAATCAAAACCTCTCTTGAAAGTATAAAAAGCAGATTAGATCATGCAGAAGATTGAATCTCAGATGTAGAAGACAGAAGCTCTATCCTAGAAAAATTCACCAAAAAGAATGAGAAAAGACTCCAATGAAATTAAAATAATATGCGAGAAATATTAGATACCATTAAACATTCAAACATTTGGATAATCAGTATCCCATCCCTATGAAATCCTGGAAGAAAAATTTCCAAATCTAAAGAGGCATTCAAATATCTAGACCCAAGAAATACAAAGGACCCAAAATAGAATCAATCCAAGAACATCTTCTCCAAGGTACATTATAGCCAAATTGACCAAAACCACAGACAAAGACAAGATTCTAAAATTGGCAAGAGAGAAACGTCAAGTTACTTACAAAGGGTATCCCATCAGGCTAACAGCGGGCCGCTCATTGGAAACAATGCAAGCAAAGAAAGAATGGGAAAATATATTCAAAGTGTTAAGGGAAAAGCAATTTCAGACAAGAATACTGTATCTGGCAAGATTATCCTTCATATGGGAAGAAAAGACAAGGACATTCTCAGAAAACAAAACCTGAAAGAATTTACCAACACCAGACCAGTTCTCCAAGAAGTTCTGAAGGGAGTGCTATACCAGGAGAACTAAATATAGACTCACAGAAAGAAGAGTTCAAAAACAACTAACAAGAGACCAGCAGTTGGCGTAATGGCTATGTCTCTGGACTCCCATGTAGCTAACAGTGGTTCGAGTCCCAGACCCGGTGGCTTAAACTCACGCCGGGCGTGTGTGCATGTATGCCCAAGATCCCGAGAGGAGAGTGGAGGAGAAGAGATTGCAGCGTGTCTATCCCCCCTGGGGGGTGATTTCTCACTTTCTGTCTTTCTGTCTCTCTCTGTCTTTCTGGCAAGTGCAAGCACCCTATAGCAAAAACCTCTAGGAAAAAAAAAAAAAAAAAAAAAAAAAAACAACTAAGAAAATGGGCAACTTAATGGTAGAAACAAGTCTGAAATTCAATCTTAAGTTCCAGAATGTAACGGAAAGATCGGACCACAACAGAAGAGAGGTTAAATACATGACACCAAATTGGTGAAATGGAATTTATGACTTTTGACTAAAACATGACTGATTTTCTTTTATGCTTTGCTTTCCAGATTTAAGGTTTTTTGGTCTTCTCTTGAGCTGTTGATAGATTCATCTACCTACCATTTGAATAGAATCCTAACCTTTTTCCTAGCTTTAAGTCTTAAGCAACTTTCTCTTAACATTTTTTATTTTGATTTATTAAAGCTAAAACTGCTTTTCTTAAAATTAAAAAAAATACCTTAAAAATATCTATTTAATGACCACAGTAAACTATATAGCCTCAACTAGGAGCTACTTTATAGTATGTTCATTCTACTCACTAAGTTTTATGCCTAAAGTCAGATGTGTTCAAAGATATGCATATATCAGCTGAACTTGCTATTGAAAGTATTTAATTAAGATTTCTTTGTACATCTATAAAATGTGAAAAAAAAAAGATGCATGGAAAGCAACTGTAGATACCATAGACAGTAGAACAAGGCTGGGGAATAGCAGACAGTGAGAAGTAGGAAAGCAAGGCAGGGGAGGGGGGATGCAAAATATGTAAGAAACAAGAAAGGAAAAATTATTTGTTGATGATAGCATGTATAGTAGTATTCTTGATTACGCCATTATGCAGTGTATTCTGGATGGGAAATCTCGTTTTGTATGCTCTGATGATGTTCAGTGAATGAATGTAAAATAAATAAATGAAAATAAATAAAAACTACAGAATGCCTGTATGTTTCTATGGCAGAATGCCTCTATGGCAGAAATTGAAATATTGGAAGGTAAAATAGCATAGAAAGTAATTGTAGATACTAGAGACAATATAAGAAGGGGTAGGTAATATGAGGTGAAAGAGGGGATCAGGGAAAAAAAGACGATTTTGTGTATCTATCACAAAATGAAATGCTATCTGTTGATAATGTATATGGTAGTATCTTTGACTTGACTGATATGTTCTGTATTCATGCTGGCAAAAAACATTTTGTATGCTATAAAGATGTACAGCCATTAAACGTAAAATTTTTTAAAAATAATAAATATTTTTAAAATGTGAAAAAAAAACCTATAATGGATGGACCCAGCAGGTAGCATAGTGGTTGGTGTACTGGACTCCCACATGGTTAACTGTGGTTCGAGTCCTGGACCTGGTGGCTTGGGATCACACCAAGCATGTGTGCATGTGTACCCGAAATCCCAAGGGAAGAAGGAATTGCAGTGTGGCTGTCCCTCCTGGGGAGATGATTTCTGACTTTCTCTCTCTGTATCCCTCTGGTTAGTGTATAGGTGTATAGGCCCTATGGCAAAACCTAAAAAGAAGAGGAAGAAGAAGAAGAAGAAGAAGGAGAAGGAGGAGGAGGAGGAGGAGGAGGAGGAGGAGGAGGAGGAGGAGAGAGGAAAAAAAAGAAAGAAAAAGAACAACATTATATGATGTGAAATATGCCAAATACAAGAGGCCACATACCATTTTATATGAGTCTACTAATAAAATGGAAAAAAAAAAGAGGGCAAATTTATAGAAAAAGATCAGTCTGTTGCCTGAAGGTGGGAGTATGAACTGGGACTAAGTGTAAATGATCATGAGGAATCCTATTTGAGGCATTAAGATGTTCTAAAATTTACTTATGCCGATGATAAAACCACTCAGCAAAGTTACTAAAAAATCAGTGAAATGTAAGCTTAAAATAGACATGTCAAATATACCTCAATAAAGTTGTCAAAAGGTAAACGAAACTTCAATATAAATTAGTAAAAACTAATAAGTCTTGTTATTCTAGATGTAATATACATTATTTGCACAAATCCAAACTTTCTTTTCTTTCTTTTTTTTTTTTTTTTGAGAGATATTTGCTATAGAGTATGTGCACTTGCCAGAGAGACAGAAAGCAAGAAATCACACCACAGGGGGGAAGGCCATGCTCAAACCCCTCTCCTCCATTCTCCTCTTATGATTTTGGGCATGCATGCACATGCACCCAGCATGTTTTAAGCCACCGAGTCTGGGATTTGAACCAAAGTCAACTATGTGGGAGTCTAGTAACATAACCATTATGCCATCTGCTAGTCCCAAGTCATTACTTTTTTAAGAACAGATTTTTTTTAAGTTCATTTATTTATGTCTTTGAAGAGAGAAAGATAGAGAGGGACAGGAATCCACAATGGAATCTTCATGCCAGGATCTAGCTCCAGCTTAAGCTAACCAGGGTGATCATGGGCACACAGGTATGAACCTGGCATGTACAGAGACACCTCAGGATGCAAGCCTGGGACCTTCCCATGTGGCTTCTAGATCACAGAGCATTGCATTATTGCTGCATCGCTGCGTCTGTCCTAACGTTATCTTCTCCATGGTGCTATAGATCAGGCACAAGGCCTTACTTGTTCTTCCTATGACCTTAATGGCAAAAATCCATTTCTTTATTTTCCTTTCTAAAACCATCTCACAAATCTAGGTTTTTATTCCTTTTACTTAATTTTATTATAATTATAGGTGGTTTCACGAACACTGCTTATTTCCTGTACATTACTTACTTCCTATATAACAGTAATTACAAGATTATTCTTCTAGTAACATTGTTTCCTCAAGTTGTATTCTCTATCCGCAGACCTATAGTTGTGCACATTGAAGGCAGTTTACTATGATGTCAATTTGAGGTATCAACTGGACTGTTTAAAGAAATACCCAGATAGGGTCCGGTGATTGGCATAGTGGTTAAGGTACTGGATTCCCACATGGCTGATCATGGTTTGAGTCCTGGACCCAGCAACTTGAAACTCATGCCAGGTGCATGTGCGTGCATGCCCAAAATCCCAGGAGGAGAACGAAGGAGAAGGGATTGAAGCATGGCCACCCCTCCTGGGGGTGACTTCTTGCTTTCTCTCTCTGTCTCACTGGTGAGCACACAAACCCTGTATCAAAACATCTCTCAAAAAAAAAAATAAAAAAGAAGAAATACCCAGATAGCTAATGAAACATTTCTGGGTGGGTCTATAAGGGAGTTTTCAGATGAGATTAGCATTTGAATTAGTAAACCAAGTAAAGAAGATCCTCACTCCCCAATAGGGGTGGGTATCAGCCAATACATTGAAGATAGAGGAAAAGGATGGAGGAAGAGTAAATTTGGACTCCCTCCCGATGTGGCAACATTCATCTCTCTCAGATATGGGAGACCTTTATGTTCTTAAGCATTAGGCCTCAGACTCAGAGTCATACTATTCATTCTCCTAGTTCCCAGGCCTTTGGACACGGACTAAATTACACCACTGGTTTTCCTGGTTCTCCAGGTGCAAACAGCAGATCCTGAGACTTACTGACATCCACAACCATATAAAGTCATAATAAATCCCCCCGTACATATCTCTAGATATATCCCATTGTTTCTGTTTCACCAAAGAACCTTGACTGTGCAAACAATAGCTTTCCTGTTGGTACACACCTTATAGTTCCAATTTTATTTTTCACTTAATAAAATCCCATTACTCTATTAGATTGATCACCTCATTGTCTCCTGTATTAGTTTCCCAGAGCTGCCATAAAAAATTACTACAAAGTAGGTGACTTAACACAATAGATGCTTGTTCTCTTATAGTTCTGGAGGCCAGATGTCTGAAATCAAGGTGTCAGCATGGATGGGGCCCTCCGAAGGCTGTAGGGAGAATCCTTCATTGTTTCTTCCAGCTTTTGCTAGCAGTCCCTGGTAGTCCTTGGCTTGTAAACACATCACTCCAATTTCTGCTTCTGTCTTAAATGGCCTTCTCATCAGAAGAAGGGTCCTTTTCTTTCTTTCTTTCTTTCTTTCTTTCTTTCTTTCTTTCTTTCTTTCTTTTTCTTTCTCTTTTTTTTAAAAAAGAGAGAATTTTGCCATAGGGCATGTGCACTCACTGAAGACAGAGAGACAGAAATCGAGAAATCACACCCTGGGGGGATAGCCACACTGCAGTCCTTTCTCCTCCATTTTTCTCTTGAGATTTTGGTCATGGGCATACACATGCCCAGTGTGAGCTTTGAGCCACCGAGTCTGGGTTCGAACTGCAGTTGACTACGTGGGACTCCAGTGATGTAACCATTACACCACCTGCTAGTACCGAAGAAGAATACTTCTAAGGCCTCTTGTCATTGGATTTAGCGCTCACCCCAATCTAGTCTGCTCTCACCTAGAGGTCCTTAACCCAATTACATCTGCAAAGACCCTTTTTCTGAACAAAGTCACCTCGGGTTTGAGGTAGACATATCTTTTGGGGGACCACCATTCAGTCGACTACACTCCCAAAGTACCCTATATTTTTATCGCTTTCACCGTGTAATTTCCGCATTTAAAGTTTCTCTCCCATTCTGTTTCATAAATCCTGCTCGGATTCCGTGTCCTGCTCACAAAGCCTTTCCTAATCAGAACACGCTGTGTTAGTTTCTCCTTTCCTGAACTCCTGCGGCACTCGCTGTTCCATTCACTTCTGCATTGTGTATGCTCATGTTTGCAGGTACTGCTTGCCAACTAGATTTTAATCTCCCACAAGAGAATCTCAAACCCAAAAGCACTGTTTCTCAACTTCAGCTGCATATTGGAATCATCTGAGGATCTTGAAACAGACCACTCCTAGCGTTTTAATTTAACTGGTCTGGGGGCTGTGCCCCAAGCATCAGTATTTTTTAAAACCTTTATCATCGTACCTACGAATTGGAACCTGGACAGGGTCCTGACACAATGATCCACCCCCAGCCCTCGGCCAGCCCTGGAATGTCAGTCATCACATGCCCAGTGTACTCAGGGAGGTCTCCTGACTTGACTCAGGAACCTTCCCATGTGGGATTGCTTTGAAGAGCGTTGTTTTATCACTGCACCATAATCTGGCCCTGAGAACTCAATGTTTTCAAATGTGCGTTCTCAACAGAGGTTCTCTGTGGGAAGGATGTGTGAAAATATTAGATATCACAATGGCTTGTCATCTTCAAATGGCCGAAGTGCATAAACAAATGTATAAGACCGTGTATCTATGAGCCTAAAGTGTCATGGTGGGGATAGTAATTAGGGGGGAAAAATCTAAAATGACTTCTTAATGGAGCAGTAATAAAAAACCAAGTTGAAATATATCACCAGCGTGATAAAATGCACATAACCAAGCCCTGAGATTCTGAGCATGGCCTCAGATTCTGTGTATTTAATGACAACACTTATCCCATGCTTATTATATACCCAATCCTGTCCTCACACATGTCACAGATGAAGAAACAGAGACACAGAAAAGATTTGCCCAAAGTCACTTAGCTTATAAGTGATAGAAACAAAAACTTGAACCCAGGGATTATGTTAGTGTTCTTAACTTCTAAGCACAGGGTTTCAGGTTCCAGAGCAAGAGAACTACTCTCCTACTAGGAAAATGTGTTCTAATTTTCTTCTATTCCCTTCCACAAGATGAACAGCTTCATCTGTAACAGAAGTAAAAGTGCCCTTGTTGAGTTAATGGCCACAAGATAAAGAATCAAAGAATTACCAGTGAAGAGAGTAGAGTTATGGGGGACTTAGTAACATGTCAAGGTTGTCAATCAGGGCCCCAAGGGTTACATTCCTGGCCTTGGTTACTGTGAAGCTAGTTAAATGGTCAAGGATGAAGAAGCCTTTGTTCTTAGTCTGAGAGGTTTAGGTAGAACTTTGGGGAAGCCTCCAGTCAAATACTGGCGATGATTAACATAAAGTTAAGCCAGCAAAAATCTCAAAAGGCTTAATGTTCATTGTTCCAAGAGCTACATACTGCTTTGGGATTCCTTTAAAACAAGGGTTCCTAACTTTTCTTACATTCCATGGACTTCTTCGGTAGTCCCATGCAAAGTCCTATAGTATAAAATTAGAAAAGTATTCTGAGAAAGGTGAAGCCTACAGACCACTTCTCAGAATGTTTCTAAATGTATATAATAAAATGGCAAGACTACAAAGGCAACCAATTATATTGAGTTACTGTTATCAAAATATTTTTTAAATGTGTGATAGGGTAATATCTATGTTTCCTTATTAAAATTTTTTGAAAGACCTAGTGACAAGTCTAAAAACAACTGTAATGTGAAGCTGTGATGAATGTAAATGGTATTTCAAACTCTTGATAACAACTAAAGTGTGATAACAAAAATACCTGTGATGTTTATTAATGACATAGTCATTGGTATGCTAATACTGATAGGGTGTGTTGCCAAATTCATAGTATTAAAAAAATGTGCAGCCAGGGGGCCAGCAGGTGATATGAAGGTGCTGGACTCCCACATGGCCAAGGGCTGTTTGAGTCCCGGACCTGGCAGCTTGAAACTCATGACAAGCGCGTGTGCGCACATGTCCAAAATCCTGAGAGGAGAATGGAGAAGGGATTGTGGAATAGCCATCTCTCCTGGGAGTTGGTTTTTCACTTTCCCTCTCTCTGTATCACTCCAGCAAATACACATGCCTTATGGCAAAAAAAAAAAAAAAAAAAAACTAAAAAAGAATAAAACATCTATGAGGCCAACGAGTGGCATGGAGCTTACGGCAGCTGTATTCTACAGGGCTGACTGTGCATTTAAGTCTTGGACCCAGAGGCTTTAAAACACTCCAGACACATGCGTGTGTGGGCCCAAAATCCCAGAAGGAAGGAGAGATAGGAAAGGATTTCAGTGTGGCCATCCTCCCTGAGGGAGGTGCTTTCTCACTCTCTCTCTCTCTCTGTCTCTTTCCAGAGAGTGCACATACCTATAGCAAGTTTTTAAAAAATGCAAAATTTCGGCTAGAGGTTAGTCAAAATAAAGATTTTTGTTTTCCCCATCCATGAACCACTTGTAGGGACCTGTAGACCCCAGGATAAAAACTTTATTTATAGCACACAGAACTTCAACAGCTTAGCCCTATTTGCTTAATGTTTTCCAACTTGGCCCACCTTGACTTAAGGAAACTCCTTGGACCAGCTTCATCACTGTTAATATCTTTTGGCTGCAAAAATTTCTCCAGAAATTCAGCACACAGTTTCTTGACACAGCAATCTTTATAATCCTTGACATAGCAATCCTTATAATGACAAGAATTAAGCGAAGTTGCAGGAAAGGATTAGTTTAAAAAGCATTTCTGAAAAGGAAAGCAGCCTTTACTTTGCTTAACCATCAACTGGAGATTCTATTAAAAAAAATTATAAACATAGATTCTTGAATTCTACCTCCCTTGCCTAACCTCCTTCTTACTCCAACACATATACACTGGTAAGAATTTCTAAGTAGATAGGTTTAGGGTGAGGCCCAGGAATGTGCATTTAAATTTTTCAGGCTAGATGATTAACCTGCTGCTGATCAGGTACACTGGCCTGAGTCTAGCTTCCTGGAAATGTCTTTTGAGAGCAATCTATATTTCCAAATGGAAGAGAAAGAAGCAACCAGCAAAGCCCTTCAGACTTTTCCCAGCAGTTGCCAGGTCAACACAAGAGGCAAAGGGTTTTAGGGCTGGCCACAGCCTAACTCTCAGGATTCAAAATCAGGCCGGAGACATCTATAGTCCTCACCAGAAACAAAACTTTTTGGTTAAGCACTGGACTCCCACATGGTCTGCCATGGGCTGAGTCCTGGATCCGGTGACTTGCTTTCTCACTTTCCTTTTCTCTCTCTCTCTCTCTCTCTCTCTCTCTCTCTCTCTCTCTCTCTCTCTCTCTCTTTCTCTGGACAAATTTTAAAAATAAAGAAAGAAAAGAAGAGAATAATAATAAATAGAATTAAATAAATAAATTTTTTTGGAGAGGTTTTTGCCATAGGGCCCGTGTGCTTGCCAGAAAGAGAGAGAGAGACAGAGACAGAAAGCGAGAAATCTCCCCCCAGGGGGGATGGTCACACCACAATCCCTTCTCCTCCATTCTCCTTTCGGGATCTTGTGCAAGCATGCATACGCTCCCGGCGTGAGTTTAAGCCACCAGGTCCGGGACTTGAACCACGGTCGACTACATGGGAATCCAGTGACATAGCCATTACGCTGGCTGCTGGTCCCGAATAAATAATTTTTTTTTTAAAGAAAAGAAACAAAACTTTTGACTAAATTTTCCTTTTACGGCAAAGAGAAATATTCTCTCTCCACTTCTTCCAACCTCCTCTTCCCTGTAATTTTGGGGCCTGCAGGCTAAGGATTTCTTGGACTTGGGAGGCTTGCTGTTCCACAGTATATGGCATAACTCCTTTATAATCTATTTATCCGCAATCTGGAAGATAACTTGAGACTGTGCTAAGACAACAATGACATAAGCCCTTCTCTCAGTTATTTGACCCTTGACCTTTTTCTAGAAGAAACACTGGAGGGAGGCATGTGGCTTCCTGACCCTTTTATATCTTTAGTCTCACCAGTCCAGACTTTATTAGACACTGGACTAAAGTCACCTAGACCCTACCTAGCAGACAGATGGTAAGATTTTTCATTCAGGGCTGAAGGAATCCAACTTGACAGGTTGCAATTGTAGTTCTTCATGTTAACAAAAAGCTAGTAACATATCTTGCTAACATATTATAAACATCTTTTATATGTAACACTTTTGCTAAATTACATTTTTTTATTTTAGTAATTAGAGTGTAATTTTTTTTTCCATTCTTATTATAGCTCCTGGCAGTTAATTTATCAGTGTTTTAAATTTTTGAAAGCTTTCTGTTTAATAGGTGATTGGTCAGTGAAATGTATAGTTTATGTCCTTTTCTGCAGTGTTCTATCTACTGCTCACAAATAGCAATAGCACTAACTAGTGCTTTTTTTTTTTCTTTTTTCTTTTTTTCTTTTTCTTTCCCTAGTATCTTTCCAGTGCTTACAGCAAAAAATTTGACATAGACAATATGTGTTAAATAAACAGTAGTAAATACTATGCCAGGCACTGTATTTACTACTTTACTATATTTAATCTCATCTGATATAATTAAATATTCTTCACCAAACTTTAATGAAGCCAATTAAAATTTTTATCCAACCCTCATTTTATAAACTAGAAAACAAGAGTTTGAAAAACACTGAATATATTTCCAAGGTCTCAGGGAATCACTGGAAGAATTAACACTAAAATTTGCAGTTGGATAGGTTTAAAGACTCAGAACTGTTTCATCAAAGGGTCAGCACATTACAGCAAAGGATCAAATCTGGCTATTGCCTAGTTTAGTGGAGCTCACCTTATCATTTATGCACAACCTATAGATATACCTTCTACAGTACTTCCGTAGCACAATGATAACGTTGGGAAGTTGTAAGGGACTAATGTATCACAAAACCTAAAATTCCTATACCTGGCCCTTTGCTGAAAATGCTTGTCAACTTCTAGAAAAAGCTATTCTATAAGGAGATTTGAAATAGAGGCTATTACAAACTCCAAAACCTTATTTCCTATACCTTAATAAAGAATTAAAATGTTGAATCTGTTTGTTGATCAGTGCTGAAGTAAAGTGAAAATGAACTTTTATATATTTAACAATGTAGGCAATTGTCTATTCCTGATATAATTACTATGGTACTGTTGCTTAAGGCAAGAGTTTTAAATTTACTGTTGAAATAAACCCATCTGTTCATGAAAAAAAAATGTTGAAAATGTCTGGCAACCTTGTATGTTCACAGTATTTTAATAGATAAACTATGTTTATAGTTCTCCAATTGATCAGATCTTAAAACATTCAAATAGGGCCAGATGATGGGGTAGAAGTAAAACCTGAGGCTCTGCAAGGCAATTCTATACGGAAAGGTTCCCAGTTCACGTCCAAAGACCTCCCTGAATACACCAGCTACATAAGTGCCCACGATCTGGGTCTGGCTAAACTCTGGGGTGGATCATGGCATGGGGACCCTGTTGGAGATACTGTCTCTCTCTCTCACTCCTGGAAAAAACTGATAAGCAAACTTTTAAAAATATTTTAAAAATTCAAATACATGGGCATTTACTAATTTCTGTTTTAACCTTATCCTGATGTTAAAGGACCATTTGATTGTAAGAAACAGAAATACTCTGGAGAAAGTTTAAGTGAAGATTGAATCTAAGGAGAATCTGAAGGCAGGAGGAACTGCTGAGTCTCACACCCAGATTGGAGTGAGAATTAGAAAGGGATCAGGGAGCCAGCAGGTGGCATAGCAGTTAAGAGGCTGGGACTCCCACATGGCCAGCCGTGGTTTGAGTCCCAGACCTGGCAGCTAGATTTCTTACTTTCCCTCTCTTTTTCTCCCTCTCTTTCTCTCCCTCTCTTTTTCTCTCTCTCTTTCTCACTCTGTCCCTCTCTGGTCAAATATAAATAAATTAAATACATACATACATACATACTTTAATAACATAATTCTTTAAAAAAAAAAAAAAGAAAGAAAGTGATCAGAGTACACAGTTGGTTATTTCCCATCTCTCTCTCTCTTTCCAAAACCACATGATCTCTCATCTCAATACTCCCTGCCTATTTGTCAAACACAAACAGCCTCAGTTAACCTCCCTCAGTGGTGGCCTCCATTGCAATACCACCTTATAGATTTAGCTTTTGTGGCCATTAACACAGTCTCTGAGTCAAATGCCTGGTTAGAGCATTTAATGCACTATTGCTGGAGAAATATGTGAACAATGGTCTATCTCGTTCAATGTTGTGATGAATCAAATTCTCCAAGAAAGTTGTACAGAGCAGAATAAATGACAGTCATCACTAATATGCCCTACAACAATGATTCTCAATGTAATGGCAGTGGGTGTCTATCCTTCAGATTGCATCAATTACTGTAATAAACTACTATTATTCAGGGGGACTTTATCATGTCCCTCAGTTTTGCTTAAAACTGGATAAAAACTGGAAAACCATGCTCTTGTGTGACTTATAATAGTTTACCATGCTAAGAAGAAGCTTTGCTGATGCAGAAATACTATACCTGAAACTAAGGCAAACATGACAAATGTTGTTCCTTACAATATTTAACTTGGTATGTGTTCTTAAACACCAACTGATAATTAAATGGAGCCATTGAGATATTAATTTGCATTACTTCAATGTGCTGTATATGTCACCTTTCTTTTGGCACCTTAATCTGACCTACATATTTGCTTGCCTTCTGTGTATTTCTTGTTATATTTATGCTTAGCAAAACAGAAATACCAATAAGTATCACAATTTTATTAGGCCTATCAAACTGCAGAATGTCTAGTCTGTTGGTAGACTTTAATGATGTTATCATGTCTCTGTCCCTGTACGCCTTGTAGCAATTTTCCAACACATTCTTAGGATTATATTTATGATGCAGATTAATCCATTTGCAAACTCACATCTGAGGTCATAATGTTAACCTGTAAAATTAACAGTATACTTGTGCTGTTCATCTAGTGGCTAAATATAACCTCTAATTATTTTATAATTGTTTAGATGAGTATAGTTTCTTTTGTACATAAAAATGATAATCCTTTCCCAGCTGAACTTACACTTCGATTATTCTCTTTTGTGGGGGGAAAAAAAAAACAAAACTCAGTTTTCGAAATTAGGTGTTCCAGAATGGTGGTGTTTTTCCAGACCAAAGAACACATTCTTGCTCTATAAAATTCTGCTTTATTTATTCTGTGAGTGAGACTGTGCTTTTGGACTATGAATTATCAAATAAACATTTGCTTACAATATTCAAAGCATTGTGCTAGAAGTTTGGGGAACAAAATGATAAAGACAGTCACTGTCCTCAAAGAGCTTATATTTGTCGGGGATAATTAAGCCACTTAAGCATCTAACCCTGATTAATTGTGAGCTGTATTATAATGAACTAAGGGGATGAATAAATGCCATGCGAGAACAGAAAAATAAGCTATTAATTACACTGCGAGTGATGCAAGAAAAACCACATATGACATAATCTTTGCATTGGCCTTAAAGGAAGGAATAAAAATTCAGACAAAGGAAGACAACACAAAAAAGTTATGGTGAAATGAGACAAAATAATTAAGTTAGTAAAAGGATTGTGTCTAGGATGTTTGCAGTGTACTAAGGAAAAAGGTAAGAAATAAGGCCATATAAATAAGATAGAGCCACGGTATAAAAAGCATTACCCACCATTGTTGGACATTTAAATGGATGATAAAGGTGACTGGAAACCATCAAAAGTTTTTTATTGTCATTGTTTGTTTTTTTTTAGAGATTTTTGCTATAGGGCGTGTATGCTGTTGCTGGAGAGACAGAGAGACAGAAAATGAGAAATCATCCCCAGGAGGGTTGACCACATCACAATTCCCTTCTCTTCCATTCTTCTCTTGGGATTTTGGACATGCATGCACATAGGCCCAGCAGGAGTTTTAAGCCATTGGGTCTGGGACTCAAAACATGGTCAACTACATGGGAGTTTAGTGAGGTAATTACCATCATCTGCTGGTCCCAAAAGTTTTAATTAATTAATTAATTAATTAATTATTTTAATATGACCAGAGAGACAGAGACAGAGAGAGACACAGGGAGAGAGAGAGAAAGTGAGAAAGCAAGCTGCCAGGTCCGGGACTCAAACTGCTGTTGGCTGTGTGGGAGTCCAGTGCCTTTAAACATCATGCCACCTACTGACACTGGTCCCAAAAGTTTTTAATTTGTAGATTTGCCCATGTATACTTGTGTTTTTTTTTTTTACTTTTTTTTTGGAGAGGTTTTTGCTATAGGGCGCGTACGCTCACCAGACAGACAGAGAGAGACATAGAGACAGAAAGCGAGAAATCACCCCCCGGGGGGATGGTCACGCCGCAATCCCTTCTCCTCCATTCTCCTTTCGGGATCTTGGGCACGCACGCACACGCGCCCGGCGTGAGTTTTAAGCCACCGGGTCCGGGACACGAACCACGGTCGACTACGTGGGAGTCCAGTGACATAGCCATTACGCTAACTGCTGGTTCCCTATACTTGTGTTTTAAAAAGCTAATGCATATAGTAATATAGAAGACTGAACTAGCAGCAACAATTTCTATGAATATTCATAGAGTATTAATCTTGTTTCCTTCATTCTGTAATTAAGACATGTATTTATCCATTCACTCATTGAACAACCATCACCTGCCAAGTCTGTATTAAAACCATTGATTGACTAATAGTATATTACTTTCAACTTCTAGAAGCCACAATATTCTTAGATTTATTTTGTACCAAATCTACAAATGTACGTTTCGGTAATAGTTAAGCCTCATTAACATCAAGTGAGCTTCTTTTCAGCTATAATTATGGAGGTGCATATCATTATTCAAATTACACTGAAATATTTTCATAAAGAAAAAAACACAAAAATATCAAAAATGAAGGAAGAAACAGCACTACAGATCTTTTGTAAAATTAATTATTTAATTATTTTCATTTTTATTCATTATTATTGTTGTTATTCTTCAATTTTGACAAGAGAGAGACAGAGAGAGCAAGGGAGAGGGAGAAAGCAAGTTACCAGGGCTAGGACTCAAACCATGGTCAGCCATGTGAGAATCTAGTGTCTCGACCACTACGCCACCCGCCGGCCCCAGCCCTACAAATCTTACAGATGTTAAAAAGATACTAAAGTTGTCAACAACCTTATGCCAATAATCTCAACAATTTAGATAAAATGAACAAATTCCTTATAAATCACACATGACAAATAGAAAACCCGAATTATCCTATATCTATTAAATAACTACAATTCCATAAATTAAAAGTATTCCCACAAAGAAAGTTCAAGGTACAAATGGCTTCACTGGTGAATTCTAATGAATATTTTAAGAATAGCAAACTGACACAAACTCTTTAAGAAAATAAAGGGGGAGGAGGGCATACTTTGTAAGCTATTTTATAAAGAGCATGACTAGGAGACCAAAATCAGACAAACATTATAACACTACAAGTCAATATCCCCACAGACTTAAAAGTATTCAATAAAGTATCAGCAAGTTGAATCTAGCCGTGTTCAAAAAGAATATTACATCATAACAAAGTAAAATTTATCCCAGGAATGTGAGTTTGGCTTAATACTCAAATTATTTTTAAAGTTTAAAAGCTCAGATTTAGAACATAAAGCTTCAATACACACAAATGAGAGAAATGGCTGACAAAGCGATGCTAGTTCTCATAACTGATGTCCTATTTTATTTTAGCTCAATGGGTCCGAATAAGATGCATACAGAGGTCTATGCAATCCAGGCCTAAGATAGTAGTGAGCTTAGCTACAGTAGCATGAGCTGGTTGAGAGGCTTTGAGAGGCCCGGGTTCATTTCCTGGTCCGCCCTAAAAAACAAGTGTAGGGGTGCTGTCTGGGAATTTCAGCTACTTAGGAGGCCGAGACAGAATGATAGCAACATAGTGAGACCCTGTCTTAAAAAACAAAAAACAAACAAACAAACAAACAAACAAGATAGTGCATGGCATTCCCCCTTCTCCCATCTGAGTCACAGTCATTAGTTTAGATGCAGGTCTTAGATTGCACCCTGAAGTCTAAAACTTCTGTTTGTTACCTGAGCAAAAAGTTATTTTTTCCTCAGGATTCCGAGTTGTATAATAAAAATACAATGTCTAAAACTGCTGCAAAAGGCTGCAGCTATTTTGTTATAAAAATAAAGTTGACATATTAAGAAGTCCCACTATAAAAGAATCATATATATATATATATATATATATATATATATAATATATATATTACTATTATATATATGTGTGTGTGTGTGTATAAATAATAGTAATAAAGCCTAGATGAAACCACTCATGAAGCCCTTTCTGCATTTTTTCCCTAAAGCTTATCAATTTCAATCTCGGTTGGATTATTTTTTATTATCCAAGTGATAACCATAGAACAAAATTTTGAAAATACAGATAAATCTACTCTACTCCTTTCTTTTTTTTTAAACCACAATATTTAACTTACCCATTCTAAAATTCATCAATATCTGTATTCTCCTCCTGAACAATAAAAGGTCTCTAGAAGACTTTAACTCTGATGACCACTCACAATTTAAAATACACTAGTTGTGTATGTTTCTCTTTCAGCCTCTCAAAATTTAATTTTTTTCATAGACTTACCCATATTCTTACATTTTGTTTTATGATTGCTTCCTGCATCTCAGGGTGTTGATTTGGAGAGACTTTCTTCCATCTGAAATACATATTTTAGAATTTCCTTAGGTTAGGGGTTGTTAATTATAAACTCTGATTCTGTTTGTCTGAAATGTGTTCATTTTGCCCTTGTTTTAAAATATATGTTTGGGGACAGTAGATGCCATGGAGGTTAGGGTGACTAGATCCCACAATGCTGACTGCCCGGTTCTAGTCCCAGACCAGTGGCTTGAAAATATGCCAGGCACGTGTGTATGCATGCCCAAAATTCTGGGAGGAGAATAGAGGAGAAGGGATTACAACTGGGCCATGCCCTCTGGGGGATGACTAATCACTTTCTCTCTCTCTGGTGAGCACATGCACTCTATAGCAAACTGGTGAAAAAAAGAAAAAGAAATATATTTTTGATGGCTATGCACTTCTAGGGAGAGAGTTATACTACTCATTTTATGTTTATTCTTGGTTTAATTATCTTTTCTTGATAATATTTTTTAAAGAATATCCTTGCCATTTATGGTCAACATTTATCTACAAGGTGGCCTGAGTATGAATTTCTTTTTATTAATCTTGCTTGGGAATTGATGTGCATTTTGAATGTTTGGATCTATGTCTTTCATTAGTTCTGGGAAGTTTTCCGCAATCAACTCTTCTTACACCTGCTACACTCTACCTCTATCTACCTCTATCTTTTACTGGAGTTTCAGTTCGATATGAATGAAATCTTCTCACTCAATGTCTTTTTCATATTCTACCGCTTCATCTCTCTGTACTACATTCTACATAACTCACAGTTCTATTTTCCAGTTCGCCATTTCTGACTTCAACAATCTAATCTGCTTTTAAATCAACCCATGATGTATTTTTCCAAATATTATATTCTCATTTCTATAGGTTCTATGGGATTCATTTTCAAATCACCTGGATTACCTTTAGTTTTCTATTTCTTTCAACATATATCAAATATAACAATTGTGATAATAATTAAAATAGCTGAAATTTTTGTGGGTTTATCATTTCTGCTAGTTTTTACTTATTGTGTCCAGATTCCTTGCGTATTTTGTGATTTTTTTTTTATGGTAACCTATGGTTATGAATTTTGAGGAGAGAATTTTCCTCCTTTGATCATTACCAAAGCGTAAATACTGAAAATTTCCTTGAAACTCTTCTAGGAAATGGAGAGTAGAGTGGGTTTATTTCACTGTCACTCTGAATAAGTGAACAGATGCATCATCGTATCTGGCTTACTTTCACATTGAATATACTACATCCTAGTGAAAACTACGTGTGCCTCAAAATTAGACTCCAGTTTGAGAGGATGGTGGGATTAATCTTTTGCCCTCTGTACTCCACAAGACCCTGAAAAATAAAGTTCAACAGATTTGGTAAACGCCACCAAAATGAAAAACATCTTCAGTGTTCAAGTTTCTTTTCATGTAGTTTTGACATCTAAGTTTTCCGGACATCTTAACAATGTATTTAAACACAGTGTTGTATTTTTTGCTTATCTAGGACATTTAGGATTTCTGTTGATTTTTTTTTTTTTTTTTATAGTAGGAGTGCCAGTCTGAGTATCTAGTCCATCATGCTATCAGAGATGTGGAAGTTCTTTTTATGTGTTTTCTCTCATGTTACTCCTGCTAGCTGGAAACACTGTCTTTGCACACTTTACAGATATCAATTTATTGCCTCAGTTCCAAATTCACTTTTCATTACCTGCTGTATAAAAATGCAGCTGGTCTTTTAGATTTTACTTACTAGCTGACATATGCTAAACTTTGTCAATAGAGAACAATGGAAAGACATTGTAGCAAGAAGGGATTTTCCTGCTGTGCTTGTGTAGCAGGCTTCTTAGTGCACTTGTGCCCTAGGCTCCCCAAGTGCATGGGGCTTCCTAGTATTGAGCTCCAGCAATGTGGGTACCCTCTCCAGCACCAGGCTCCTGCAGCAGCAAGGAGCAGCTAGCTGTTTTCCCCAGCCCCGGCTTGGGCTGTTTCCAAAGAGCATGTACTAAGACACTTCTCTGTACACTGCAATCCCCTGCACCTCAGAGGGTGTATTTCCAGAACTTCTACAATGTAACAACAACTTCTTTGTCATTTAATGACCTGAGTCATTAAAGATTGTAACCTCTTCAACAAAGTTTGAACCTCAGATCTGGGTTGTAGGGGATAATGACCTCTGGGGTGTTTAACTCTGTGCTAAGGTTGGGTCGGGTCATAGTTGATTCTGACATCTTCCATTTCGATCTTTTTTTGAGTTTTCTTTACTTCTTACTAGCCAATTCCTCATTAATCAGATCCCCTGTTATATTTATTAATTCTTTACATTAAACTGTCCTTGTTCAATTTATTGAATGCTTTTGTCTCCTGATTGGTGAATATACCATTACCTGGTGAATATACCATTACCTGATAATCTCCTTTTTCATCAAGATTCATCCCAGCAATTTTCACCATTTTAGTTTAGGTATATTAAAATGATTCGTACAAAAATGCCATTTTCATAGACCTAATTGGCAATTTCAAGTGGTTAAAACTAATATTTTCTCTGTAATTCCCACTGCATAACTTTACCAGCACTTATCCCACTAAATGAAATATCAATTCTTAAAAATACTGTCATCTATAATATTGCAAACTCTGGGCCAGCTGGTGGTGTGGTGGTTAAGGTGACTGGATCCTACATGGCTGACTTCGAAGTTCAAGTTCCAGATCCAACAGCCTGAAAATATGATGGGGCATGTATATGTGCATGCCCAGGATCCCGAGAGGAGAATGGAGGAGAAGGGAGTGCAGTGTGGCCATACCTCCATGGGGCGATTTCCCACTTTCCATTCTGTTTCTCTGTTTCCCTCTGGTGAGTGCATGTACCCTATAGGAAATTAAAGGGAAAAAAATGATTGCAAACTCTTGAGAACAATGTTTAATCTTTCATTTCTAATGCCTAAATGCATAATCCAATTCACAGTAATTACTATAATACTCAAAAAATATGCTTGTTCAGCTAACTGAGTATTGGCAAATCAGTTAATGTTGCTAATCTTCAATTTCTTACTCTTCTAACTGGGATCATTAACAACTGTTCCATCTAACTCTAAAGTTCTTAAAGTGGACCAAACGAATGAATATTTGTTGCAACTTTCTGAGTACAGTTAGTTGAAGGCAAATCATGCTACTAAATGTGCTTTTTATATAAGAAAAGTAACTAGAGAATCATTCTTTGAATAACAAGATTTGATTCTTCAGATATAATTAGTTGTAGACTAGTTGAAGAATGCAAAAAGTATAAAGAAAACAAAAATTATTCAAAATCTTACTGATCAGAGATAAAATTAATAATTTATGTAATTATGTTTAGGACTTTTCTTTTGAACATAGTAAAACTAAAATTGAAAAAAAAACAAAAAAAAACTACACATATAGCTTTTCATCCTGTTTTTCCCAGTCAATGTAATGTATGATCATTTTACTGTATTACTAAATAACTTTTGAAATACATGTTTTTACTGGCTATATAATAGTCTATTTATCAAATTATACAATTTAATTTAATAATTTATCAAATTATTTGGACATTTATAATATTTTAAGTTTTTCAATTACACCAGTATTAAGATAAACATTCTTAAAATATTTATGCACATCTTTCTTTCCCTCATTGTTTTCTGAAAAGAAATTTGTGGGAGGATATACTAGAATAAAGCATACAAATATTTCTATGGTTTTTGAAAGTATTGCCAAATTTCCTTTCAAAAACTATGTACTAATTTGTACTCCAACATGAGAATAGCATTTCAATGCACATTCAACAACAAAATGGTTTGAAAAAAATTGCCAGTTTAGTTGTTGAAAATACATACGGATTGCTTCTATTTGTGTTTATTTTATTTTTAGTAACTGTTGTGCATGTTTCCATACTTAGTGATTTCTGTATTTCATTGATGCTAAATTTCTATTTATAAACACCTTAGTTTTGAAAAAATTGGGGTTAACATATTTTTACTTTTAATTTTTAAAATTTCTTTGTATATTATGGTTATTGACTCATTATAAAAATTGAATTTTTTTATTTTCATGATGTGTTTGTGAAGTTTTATATTTGTATATGTCAAGTGTCTTGATGTATTGATTTTGTAATCAATCTTTTTCCTAGTGTTTCCTGCATTGACTTTATGTAGTGAGTGTTCCTCTCCATCCTAGCAAAAAAGTCACTTCTATTTTACCTTTGTATAACCAGTCTTAGCTATTTTATTATTTCAGTTTTGCTGTATTACAAGAGATAGAGTATGACTTACTTTTTTTTAAAACAATGTAATTATTTCATAACCTGAAAGTTAACTTTAATATATTAGCAAAATCTTCTAAAAAAAACCAGGCATTTTTTGAGGGATAGAAATTTGCAGACCTGAGTCATGTGCTTTAAAATAAGCAATAATAAACATGATTTACTTTATTTGTCTTATGATTGCCTAATAAAGTATATAGTGAATGGATTAATGCTATCTCATGAGGCTGAGTGAGTTCTAGTGCTTGTGGGAAGGGGTTCATCCTAAAAGAGAAAGATTTTGTTTTGAGAGAGAGATTTTTGCAATAGTGTGCATGTGCTTGCTAGAGAGACAGAGACAGAAAGCAATAAATCACTCCCCAGGGGGTATGGTCATGCTGCAATCCCTTTTCCTCCATTATTTCCTTGGGATTTGGGGTATGCATACACACATACACTCAGTAAGAGTTTCAAGCCACCAGGTCTGGGACTCAAACCGTGACCAGCCATGTGAGAGCCCAGTGATGTAACCATTATGCCATCTGCTGGTACCCAAGAGGAGGCTGTTAAGGAAGGAAGATGGCTACCCCTAGTTCTTTCTCTTTGCAGGGCCTTCCTTCTGCTCTGCTTTTGTCAGTTATGATGTGACATGGCACCAGAGTTTGGCCTGATGCCAGCTCCATGCCTTTGGACTTTCCAGCCACCAGAACTGTAAGCCAAAGATACCTCTATTATTTATAAACCATCCAGACTCAGGGATTTCTGTTAGCAACACAATAGTGAGCTAGACACAGCTCCAATACATTTTTCTCCTGCTTGGTACAAAAGATGGTCCTCTTGTCTTCTCAGAGGACAGAAGTACAAAAGGACATTCCACACAACTAGAGTCCTTGTGTTGGGTTGTATGAGCACCAAGGAGGTTTCTAGGGTGTTCTCCTTGGGTCTGATACACTGCCATGGAATTTATATCTTCCATAACCTCCCAGATGTTTGTTATACATTTCCCACCAGCAACCTAAAATAATTACCTTCAAGACTCTTTGAAAATGTAGAGTGGACCGAAGTTCTTATCAGAAAGAACCAACCACCACTCTGGTTAAGTTACTCAGAAAAATAACTTAATTTTTAATTTAAAAAAAAAACTGTCCTCATGATGTGGCTACCACTGGAACTTCCATCATCCCATTACAAGGATGAATCTGAGAGTTTTCTGGTTCTTCACATCCTGACTTTGATTCAAGAGTCCAGATTGGTGAATCTCATTGGTAGAGATAGTAAGGAAGAGTTGGAAAGTAAATTCTTGGTAGTTTTAGTGTCTAAGATGAGGGTTACTCATATTATGCCCAAGGGATTTAGATGCTGGGGAGACATAAGGAATATCAAATGTCCTTTTACTAGACTAATGCAGATGAACAACCAATGATTTTTATGAAAATCTGGATGTTAGGTGAGAAGAATTCTCAAAGGGATCAGCAGTATCTCCATATACCAGCTTGAGCTTTTATTTAACAAACATTTACTAATAGAAATCTACCACCTTCAAGGCAATACTCTGGTATTAATGGAGATGATACAATGTGTAAGAAACTTCTTGTTCCCAGGAGACTACAATTTAGTCATGGAGGCAATACACCAGTAAGACTTTTAAGATGGTGTTAACTGAAATACAAAGGCAATGTAAGACAGTATGCAATCATTGTCTTAGCTGGAGTTTCTCCCAAAGGTCACAGCAGGCTGGAGTGTTTGAGAAGGTTTCTTAAAGAGGCTGGGCTCCAGCTGAGCCTAGAAGGAACTCACAGAATTTCTCATGCCAGAAATTTTGCAACATATTAGAATATGGAGCTTTCCAGCATTGAAGAAGGCTATGAAGGCAGCAGTTACATATGCGAGTACACTGTGTCTCTGTGATTTAGTCTACATTCTACTTTTCTTCCTGCAATAACATTAAGCATTTTTTAAATGGTTGTGTAGGCTTTGACACCAAACAACACTGCCTTAACTCAAGTGTTTTTAGAGTACTAGAAATTCTGATAAAGTTAATAGTAGCCATTCTATTTATTTATTTTTATTTTTAGGATTTTGCCATAGAGTTCGTGCACTCACCAGAGAGAGAGACACAGGGGAAGAGGGAAAATAAGAAGGCAATCTGCCAGGTCTGGGCTTTGAACCATGGTGGGCCATGTGGGAATTCAGTACCTCAACCACTATGCCAATTGCTGAATCCAAGTGTTTATAATCTTAATGTAATAAAATGTGGGTCTATCAAGAGTTATATTTTTTCACTTACCATCCTCTTAGTTATTGCCGTCAATATCATCTACTCATTATAATGGAGGAAATAAAATTCCCATTTCTCTTCCAAAGTTATATATTATATACCTAAACCAGTCTTGCACATTCCCTCTGTTACTTCAAAGCAAAGTGTTTTCAGGTTTACAAAGAACTGATTTATGAATGCCCCTAGTATAATGCTATTCATGTGTCTCCTTTCTCTCACATTCACTCATTCATTCTGTAATGAGATTCCTCATTCCACGTTTTCCTTTTTTGAACCACTTCATTATGGACAACCGCTAACCTGACCTACTTTGAAAACACTATAGACGGTGTAGAAATATCGTGCACAAATATCTCATGCCCAGAAGCCTAGGTGCTCCCCCTCCTTTCTCAGCTCATTGATGGCCCCCTAGAATTACTCTGTGCTCTTCTTACCCAGCCTCCTCTTGCTCTTTCATCACCTCAGGTTATAGTTCTTTCCATCAGAAATAACTGCTTACTTGCAGAGGTCCCTTAGATGCCCCTCGGCTTTCCTTGAATTTCCCAGCTTTTGCCAATATCTTCAGTAAAATCCCTACCTCTTTGCTCAATGAAAGGGGATAATGTTCTTGAATGAAACGTGTAAACTATAAAACAATGTACAAATGCAGTTTCTTGTCACCATTTATTCTCTCTCCAAAGCACTCAATCAAGTCTGATGAGTAGCGCTCATGATATGCTTTTTCCAGAAAAAGAGAAAAGTCCAAAGTTTCATAAATAAAGTTTCCTTTCTCATTCTAAAAGGAGACATGCAAACTGAGAAATGTAATAGGCCATAAAGATGGAAAATAATATAGTTTCCCTAACTCTGACCATTGAAACTTAGCCATTTTTTTCATTCTTTTTATCTATGCATATTTTCTTATAGGTGTGGTCACAGTCTATCTAGAATTTTGTAGCCTGCCCTTTTCAATGAATAGTACAGTATAAAACCTTTTTATGATATTGTACGCCCCATAACATCCTATAAAATGAAATATTATACTGAAATTTTACATAAAAATGGCAGCACTATTAACCTCTTAAGCCTTTGAAGGTATTCAGAAGTCCCCTTTAAAACACCCATAAATTTTTCCAGCTATCGCCTCTAATTAAATTTGTCTTTACTAAAACTCACTATTAAAATGAATACATGGACATTAAATAGTTTAATTGTATGGTATAGAAATTATATCTCAATACAGCAGTTATAAAAAATTACAATAACAATAAACACAAATGCATGTCCCCTTAAATGTGATTATATTTTAAATTATTTGATAGTATGCCAAAGTGGCTTATTGAAATATTATTTGTATTCTGGCTTGTGCATTTTTTTCCCTGCCCTCAACTCCAGATGTTAGTCTCACGATTTTGTACTTCTTTTCTTTAGAGGTATTTACATGACCAAGTAGAAGCTACATGAAGCAAATTCTCTTTCCAACTTACTTGGAGAGTTTATGCAAGATATCCCAAAGAAGAACCGGTGAAAAGACCCTTTGAAGGTTGCAAGAGGGAAATATGGCTGTTTTCTAGCCTAGGAAGAGGTCAGGGGTAGAGGGGAAACAGAACTTTGAGGTAGATGGCTCTGGATTGGGTACCCAGCAGGGCTGAGTCTCAGCACAGACATATCCAGCCTCCTACCTTTCACCAGAAGTGCCACCGAATCATAAGACACCCTGAGACAAAAGGTTCCTGGTGAGTGGGATGGGTTTTAGTAGAAACTAAGATTGGCCCTCGAGTACCCAGAATGGCTTCCCAGGAGCTCTGTGATTTCAAGAAAAATCTGACAATTTTGCAGAAACTCTTCCAAGAATGAGGAGTCCTAGTATTCACAGGCTAAATCTATTGGCAGCCAGGAGGTAACCCGTGAAGGCTCAGGTTTAAGCTGAAAAAAATACAATAATTTCTACGAAGAACATTTATGTTTACCATACATGTACTACAACCACATAGATTATTTACTAAATATCACGTCATATATATTACTAACCCATCTTTAAGTGTAAGGCTTTTTTTTTTTTTTTTGCTCCAAATGGATAGTACTGCTATATATTACCTCCAGAAAAGATCTTCTCCAGCTCTTTTTTTAGTTTGCTATGGGAAGCATGTGCTCATCAGAGAAAGAGAGAGAGAGAGAAAAGAGAGAAAGAAAGGGAAAGTGAGAAATTGCCCTCTTGGGGATAGCCACAGCACAATCCCTTCTCTTCCATTTTCCTCTCAGGACTTCGGTATGCACACATGCACCTGGCATTATTTTCAAGCCACTGGACCTGGGATTTGAACTGCGCAGTTGACCATGGTGGGATCCAGCCTCTTTATCACCATGCCGTGCACTGGCCCACTCCAGCTTCTTCATCTTACAAATTAAAAACTTGAATCTTCATAAGGTGAGGTGAATTCCCAGTCACATGGATTCAAGTGTCTTTACTCCTAGGCAGTGTTCCTCTACTTCCTCCAAGTAGGATGTGATTTGCAATTCACCTCCTTAAAGCATGAGTAGACCGATGAATTATGAAGCCCTGCTAGGCAGTCTTGTGGCTGTTCACTTTATAGATCGAGACACTGAGCTGGATAATCATCACATGTTTACCTGTGTAAAGCTTGGCTTTGTTGCAATTCACTTGAAAACGGTGGGCTTTCAACTTTGTAGAGTTGACCTGAAGTTCTTTTGCCACCCAAATTGCACACCTACCATGGCACTTCTCCCAGGTACAATGACTGCCATCATTATTACATATTATATATGAAAAAACACATTATTCCATTGTTCATTTTTTTTCTAGTGTTCCCTCAGTGATTTCATAAAGACATACTTTGACCTATATTTTTATTCCTTCTATAACATGACAATGAAGTAGTTCAAAAGTGAAGAACTAGCAGAAATGACAACATAAGAAGCGAAGGGTCAGAAATATTGGGAAACAATAGGAATGATACATTGTGCAAGCATTAGTTTTATATAAGGATATGTCACAACATGAAAGATTTTAAAAAAGTGGATGCTTTTGCTTGGTATACACTAGTTGGGGAAATCAGTATGGAGTGGCATTACCGTGCATAGTTTATTGTGACACACAAAGAACTTTTCTTCTCTTCTTGACACTCTTTGCAGGCTGGTTAAACATTTGTTATGCATTTTATCACCATTTAAGCACTTTTCCTACTCACTAACTCAGAAGCGATTGAAGTAATTTTAAATTCCCACTCTGGGAAAATAAAACTGCCATTAGAAGAAAATACATTTACTTTGATTTATTCCTATCAATACATTTTAATTCAAAAATATATTTTTCTGATTACACCTTTGTTCAATAATTGCAGCTACACAGTATGGTTTTTGTTGGAGGAATCAAGTAAATTTTTATCTAGTAACCTCACTAAATTTTGTGTCTAAGGTTTGGGCTTTATTTATAAGAGTGGTTTTCCTGATTATAGAAATGTAAATATGTTAACAGTTCTCTCTGGTAAACAGATTATTTTGTGAAATTACTGGGTCACCAATAATTTAAATTTCAGAAATAGGCATGTCAGAGATAGATAGCTAACTAGCTGTCTTGGTAAGACCTCACAGGATCAAATGACCTTTGAGGAGTTTTCTCAGCTCAGTATTGGGTTCTGAACTATTATGAAACCGGTAACTTGATTTTTGTCAATGTACCCAGATTTGATCAACTCAAAAAAGTAATTTACGTTTATTACACAACCCAATATAAACCCAGATACAGATTTATTTCTTTATAATGGAAGGACGACTTTGGACTAAGTCAGCAAAACAGCATTCTGATCCAGGTGCCATACGACCTACTGTGAGGCCAGTTACTTAATGGTGGTTATATTGGTGGAGCATGATATGACAACAAAGGAAGAGAAGAAGGAAGAGGAAGGGCAGAAAGAGGAGGAAAAGGTCTCTTGATCACAGAAATTAGATTTGTGTTGGGATCAGTGCATTTTCTCCCTGAAACAAAGAACAGTGAAGAGAGAATTAGAAGGCAGTTGGTTAGTAGAGCAAAAGAATGAAGCAGAATACTACAAAAGGTTGGGCTTTCAAGCCATGAACTTTTAAGCCATGAGGATCTGGTAGACTCATGGCTACCCTAGGGATATATTTGCCTGGTAGACAAGGCAAGTTGTTTCTATTCCAGTACCTCGAACAGTGCTGGGCAAATGGTGGGCTCTTTCAATTTAAGTACGTAGTTCAAATAGGTAGAGTACCTAAGCCATAGACAGTGCTAGAGACAGGGATAGTTTATTCTCTGGTTCACCTATCTCTAGGCTAAATATTAGGCTAGAGGAAAAGTCATGATGCATTTTTAAAAAATAATTATTTAATTTTATTTGTCATTATTATTTATTTTTTAATTTGACCAGAGAGAGACAGAAGCACAGAGAGAAAGGGAACGTGAGAAAGCAAGCTGCCAGGTACAGCACCAGAACTGTGGTCAGCCACGTGGGAATCCAGCATCCCAACCGTCACTCCACCCTGCTAGCCCTGTGGTGATGCATTTTTGCATAGAAAAATATACAAAAATACGTCATGACTTTTCCAACTACCCAATAGATGTTTGTTCTCTTCTTTCTAGCCCAATCCCTGAACTGTATGAACATGAAATTTCTTCAATAACATAATCAAGTAGTTCACATTTCTTCTATTACATCAATCATATTTAGACATTATCTAATTAAACACAAATCACTTTCTCATTCAGCGCAATCATATTTCCAAATTATGTGAGTTCTTCCTTACAGCTTAACATATACTTACGGCAGTAACAGACAAGATGCATCTGAAACATAGCTTCTTTTTCTTGAGCAGTTAGATTCCATCTCTTAAGACGATCTCAGTCAGTTGTGGCCACTCGACCGAGTTCTGACCAATGGAATGTGTGCACTAGTGTTCTTTGCTTCTTCCAAACCTGGCTCATAAAATCCTCCTGTTTGCAATTCAGCTCATTTCAGTCTAGATAAAAGTAGAGAATCCAGTGGCCCTAACAGATAGTGGAACCAAAGAAAGGAAAAATCTGTAGACTTGAATAATCATATGAAGCAGAATTTGCCTCCCTCCTCACCATCACATGCCTACACATAGATGCCCCTACCCCCCACACAAGACTGTGATGCAAATGAGCAATACGGTTTTAAGCACTAAGTCACTGAAACCTGGCAGGTGGGGGTGGGGAGGTATGTCTGAAGCAGTTAGTCTGTCTTAATTTTGTACCAAACTGATTTCACTCTACTGAAGTTTATTTTAATTATATGTATCTTTTGCTCAAGAACTTGCAATGGATCATTTTTGTCCTCTATTTCATAGTTACATGGTTACCCACATTCATCTTTTTTCCTCTTTGTCACCTATGTCACACCAAATCAATTCAGTACACAATCAGTTCTTCCCCTAAACATCCATCTCTCTCCATCCCCAGGTCCTATACTTTCTTTATTAGACCCCTGATTTTCCCACCTGAATTACTGGTATAACCTCTTATATTTGCTCTTTGCCCACTTTAATCCCTTCAATTAATTGGCTATCCCTGCTAAAATGGTTTTTCTGACATGAAAAACTGATTTTGTCCTTTCTTTGAACAAAATTCACTGACTCCCCATTACTTACTGGCTGACATCTATAGGTATCAGCCTTTCTCAGGGCTTCATTGCTTGCTGTTCTCTCACCACACACCTGAAACTACTACAGTTCAATGGTTCCTTTTTTTTTTTTAAGAGGTTTTTACTATAGGGCGCATGAGCTCACCAGACAGACAGAGAGAAGACAGAGAGACAGAAAGCGAGAAATCACCCCCAGGGGGGATGGCCACGCTGCAATCCCTTCTCCTCCATTCTCCTCTTGGGATCTTGGGCACGCATGCACACGTGCCCAGCGTGAGTTTTAAGCCACCGGGTCCGGGACGCGAACCGTGGTCGACTACGTGGGAGTCCAGCGACATAGCCATTATGCTAACTGCTGGTCCCGAGTTCAATGGTTCCTAAGTACGAATCTAAAACACCCCAGCATTACCAAAAAGAATTCCATAATCAGGGGCCTGTAAATGGAGTGAAGGTTAAGGTGCTGGATTCCCACATGACTCACCACAGTTCGAGTCCCGGACCTGGAGGACTGAAAATCCTGCTGGCGCATGTGCATGCATGCCCAAAATCCCAGGAGGAGAATGGAGAAGGGATTGCAGTGTGGCCCTGCTCTCTTGGAGGGGAGTGATTTCTCACTTTCCCTGTTTCTGTGTCTCTCTGGTGAGTGCACAAGCCCTATCACATTTTCTTTAATTATTTTATTTCATTTATTATCATTATTACTTGCTTAATTTGGACAGAGAGAGAGAAAGGGAAAGTAGTAAATCAAGCCTCTAGGTCTGGAACTTGAACCGTGGTCAACCATGTGGGAGTCCAGTGCCTTAACCACCACGCTATCTGCCATCCCCTGCCAGAAATCTGAAAAAAGAATTCCATAACCACAAGTGGTCCATACATTATTGAAGAAAACAATATGGCTTGACGATATATGCATCACTAACAAATACATGAACATGTGTAATGCACACAGCATATGTGAGCTTGTGTTACCACCACCATTTTCCAAATGTATTTGATATAGTGGTTAATGAAATAAAATTTTATGTAAATATAATGATTTGTCACTTATTTCTCAATTATAGTATGCTAAAACATAATTACTATCATGTCGTACCTGGGGCTCCACATTTTGATGTTAAATAACAAGCCACACCTGAATATTTGGGGACTACTGCTTGACATTCCAAACTATTTGCAATAGTTTGTCCTTGGAAGGCGCATTGGACGGAAGGTACATTGATTCCGTGCATGTGATGGGTTCTGGAGCTTGGCTTGTTCAACCTCTAGGGTGTCTCTCTGGGTTGCAGTGGCTAGAAAGCTAAAGGCTATCTTTTCCCAACTCCCACAGCAAGAGTTCTGGATGCACAAAACAGACACAGTCCTCTAGGAACTAGTGACTAAAGACACGAGAGTATACATAAATGAATGAAATAGGTTAGAAACTGTGTACTACAGTTAAGTAAAAATTGAATACATACTTCAAAAAAAAAACCCCAAAAAAACCAGTGGAATGAATTTTGAATGTGTGCAACAAAATGTAATATTAAATGTTGAAGATGGTGAATATGCTTATATCCTTGATTTGATTATTATATACTGTACATGCTTATAAAACCACTTTGTATTCCATAAATACATATATATGTGTGTGTGTGTATATCTATATATATACAATGATTATATGTATACCAGAAATAACAATAATAAATAAATAAATAATAGGGCTGAGGCCATTTTCCAGTTTTTCTGGCTATTTTTCTACTGGCAATTTTGTAGCATCCCGCTTCTTTTTTCTTCCTTTCCTTCCTTTGCTCTTTTTCTTATTTTTTAATTACCAGAGGGTATGTGTATTCACCTGAGAAGAAAAAAAGACAGGGGTGGGGAGAACCCCCCACTGGGCTATAGTCACACTGCAATCCCTTCTTCTCCATTTCTCATCTTGTCAGAATTTGGAAACACAAGCACAAGCATCTGGAATATTTTTCAAGCTGCTGGGTTGGGATTTGAACCAAGATCAGCCATTGGATCCAGTTTCCTTAACCACTAGGAAATGGACCAACACAGCAACAGGTTCTTGGACTAAATAATTCCAGGGGTGATGGCCTTAGTGAGATAGTACTAGAGTTTTCTTTTCTTTCTTTCTTTCTTCTTTTTTTTTTTTTTTTTTTTTTTTTTTTTCTTTTGCTGAAAATAATACTGTTACTTAAAATATTTTCACTTTTGGGTGAAAATACTCAACCATGATCTTTAATAATTGCTCAGATTCCCACTGTTTTAGATGTTCTACAAAATGTAATAATGATACCAACAAATGTTGCTTTTAGGAAATGGGATGCATAGGCAAGGGCTAAGATGAGCTAATTTGGCCATCCCCAATTCCAGGAAAGCCCAAAATATTTTATAGAGTTCATCTTGACTTTGATCAATATAAAAATTAACTTAATTGTTTCTTCTTCAAGAGAGATTTTTGTGTGAGTTTGCCAGAAAGACAACGAGACACAGAGAGAGAGGGGGGATGGCCATGCCACAATCCCTTCTCCAGGGGGGATGGCCATGCCACAATCCCTTCTTCTCCATTCTCCTCTTGGGATTTTGGGCACACATGCACCTGGCATGAATTTTAGGCCGCCATGTCCAGGACCCAAACCTCAGTCAACTACGTGGGAGTCCATTACACCACCTGCTGGTCCCAAGAATTAATCTTATCATAATTATCTGTGATGTTAAAATAGCACATACATGGGAACTTATGGCAACCAACCAGTATGATGTTGTAGGAGAAGAAAATCTATCACAGCTTGATTTTCCAGAGCACTATTATGAATGTTCTTTAACCATCAAAAACCTGTGTTTAGGTACCTGCTAAAGTCTTTTCCATGGGAAGCAACCTTGGATGTGAAAACAATCATAATAGATAAATTTAGTTTTTTTATTGGACGTAGCATTTAAAGATAACAACCAGACTCGTGACTGATGGCATTACATCAGTATGATCAGTTTTATTAGGTTGTTGGAAAAATAATGGTGCATTTTTCCATAGAAAAGTACATCATGACTTTTCCAATGACCCAGTAAAACATTTACAACAAAACTCTTAATTTTATTAATTTTTGTAACTTTTCCTTAGACTTTTCCAATGTAACTCAAATCAGTACTAGAGTTCTCTTTCTTTCTTTTTTAGAGATTTTTGCTATAGGGTGCAAGTGCTCACTGGAGAGACAGAGACAGAGAGACAGAAAGTGAGAAGTCACCCTCCAAAGGGGATGGCCATGTTGCAATCCATTCTCCTCTATTATCCTCTTGGGACTCTGGGCATGCACACACACACACACACACACACACACACATACACACACACCTGGTGTGAGTTTCAAGCCTCTGGGTCCAGACCTTGAACCATAGTCAGCCATATGGGAGTCCAGCAACATAACCACTACGTCATTTGCTGGACCCAGTACTAGAATTTTCTAAGAATCATTCTTGGTGAGCCAGTTTGCAGTATAGTCTTCTGCTCTCCCCTCCAGTCCCCCACCACCAATTTTTTTTTTAAGTTTACTTATTTCTTCCTTGGGGGGGACAAACAAAGACAGCACCCCTGACAGGGTCCTGACACCGCAATCCAACTCCAGCTTCAGTGGGCCCTGGATCATGGGCACACGTGTCCAATGTACTCAGGGAGGTCTTCAGACACAAACTGGGAACCTTCCCATATGGGGCAGCCTCACAGGGCATGGCATTTTACCACAGCACCACCGTCCAGCCTCAATCCTCTCCTTCTTAGGATGACCATGTTTCTCTCACTGAATCCTGACACAGGTTTTGAAAAATATTGTTCTAACACAGATTGCATGTCTTTTCCTCCTCCATCCACCACCCTCTTCTTGTCCTCAGTTCAAGTATCTTCTTTCTGAGAAACCTCCCAGCTGAGACAAGTACTTTCTTTTCTTCAAGTTATAACCTTGTGATGGCACTTCTCACTACTGTATAGAAAAGGTCAATTGTTTGTTATACAAGTTAAAGAAAGCTATATTTTATTAGCCACTTGTTCCCAGGTAAGTGTACCATAAGGGCTGTGGAGTGAATAAACAAACTAAAATAATGAAAAATGAGCCAACAACCAAAAAAGGAGGAAAAGTAGCAAGAGAGAAGATGCAGTTTTTGTTTTACAAAATGGCATACACTCATGTATACATAAAATAAATAAGAACTGAAATGCCACGTCGAGACATGTCCTCCCAAGACCCCTATCTGAGGTCCATTTGGTCTATAAACAGTTTTGGGTGCAGAACTGTCAAATAACAGTGGCAGTGCTAGCACATACCCTGGGCTTGAATCTCACTGCAATGCTCTTTCTACTTCATAAGGTTTTTAAAAAGTATGCTGCTATTTTTCAATAAAATTTGCCTAAGATCAAATCTCATCATGGAATTATAGTTGAATCATAGGTTTCTCTGAGTTGCAAAGGATTTAACTTGATGCTATACGGAACATACCGTTTTATGTTATATAAACTCTATGTTATATGAAAATAGATACATAGCATAGGAAATTGTAATTTCTCATCTCTTACTGATAGCATTACTCATGATCCAAGGTTCGGACAAAGGGTGGGACAAAGGATGAAGACTGTGTGACTTAGAGAACAGAGGAGTATGAAAGAGAACACAGACAGATGACGGTTTTGCCACCTAATGGGCAAACGCCATCAGGCTTCCTTCTGCTGCTTTTCTGCTGTATTTGAGAAATTAAGGAATGCCTTTTACTTCCTAGGCAGCCCAGCCTTTCACTTTTGTCTAAAATTGCCAAGTGTACTGAGCTCTGCACAACTTCGTGAAAACAGGCATATTCCATCCCCTCTTTGGTAGGCCCGTCTTGACTATCTCATCTGAAATTGGAGCACCTCTCTTCTCATTGTGATTCCATAACCCTGCTCTGTTTTTCTCCAAAATCCCACACCGCATACTATGTAATTAACTTACTTACTGTACTTATTGTCTATTGTATTTCTCCCCTCGGTTAGAATGTGAGCTTCCTAAAGGCAAGGATTTTTGTCTATTTCGTTCCTTAGTTTACGTACACTGAATAGTACCTGGTATGTAGCACATACTGAGGAAATGTTTGTCGAATGGATAAATGAATGCGAGAATTAGGAATTGGGACTATCTTAACATCTTACACAGTTAAATTTGAAAAAGGATGCACAAAAGTACTGGGACAATAGACTTACGAGAAGATGACAGAGGAGAATACTTACTGAGTGCTGTTACATGGCACAGGCAACACTAAGGGCTTGGTGTGTACTACCTTATGTTTCTCACCACAGCTATTATTATCCTCATTTACACTGATTATCCTCGGTGATGAAACTGAGGCTGGATAACTTGTCCCTGTTCATACAAGAAGTGGTCAAGGGTGGAGCCAGGGTTGCAAATCTCCCATCTGCCTAACTCTGCAGCCCACATATGTAACCCCTATCTTGTAAGAGACCCACCTGTGACTCAGAGTACTAGGGGAGCCATCTCACCATATGGGCCCCACAAAATGGGCCCGGATTTTCTCTGGGGCCCTTGTAGATTCATGCTGAAGAGATTTTGCTTTTCTGAGTTGGAATTGCCAAATTTATCAGGTAAAGAACGTTACTTCCAAGGCTAACCAGTAGTGTGGTGGTTAAGGTGGCTGGATCCTACATGACCAACTGTGAGGTTCAAGTCCTGGATGTGGTGGCTTGAAAAACATGCCAGGCATGTGTGCATGCATGCCCAAGATCCTGAGAGAAGATGGAAGAGAAGGGAATGATTGATAGTGGCATGACCATCCCCAGAGGAGGGTGCCTTTTCACTCTCCCTCTCTCTCTGTCTCTCTATCACTCTCTTGCAAGTGTACACACACCCTATATCAAGGTAAAATAATAATAAAAAATGTTATTTTTGTCAAAGCAAGAGAGTCTCCTAAAAAAAATATAGTAGTAGTCTTAGTAGTAGTATTTTTTTTTTTTAATTTTTTTGTTGTACTGCATGTGTGCTTACTAGAGAGAGACAGTGAGAGGGAAAGTGAGAAATCATTCCTGGGGGGATAGCCATGCTGCAATCCCTTCTCCCCCTTCCTCCTCTCAGGATTTTGGGCACGCATAAACATATGCCTGGCCTGACTTCTAAGGCACCAGGTCTGGGACTCAAACTATGGCCAGCTATGTAGGAGTCCAGTGCCTTAACCACCATGTCACCTGTTGGCCTGGAAATAAGCATTCTTTCGCCCACCAATCAATCCTTCAAACCCTGAAAATTCAAATATCCAAACTTGTCATGTTGCCAGAGCAATAGAAATGGCTTAGCAAGCTAAATATTTGCAGATTTAACAAACTGGGGCAGACAGCATCAGATCTGCCTCCACTGCTCACTTGTCTCTTTCCCTGTAAGTACCTGAGGTTTGAGCAATATAGAGGTAAGATTTCTGTCTTTCCTTTTTTTTTTTTTTTTTTTTTTTTTTTCCTTAATTGCTGTAGGGAACATATACTTTTTGGAGAGAGACAGAGAGAGAGAGAAAGTGAGAAGACAGCCCTCTTTCCCCCTGGGGGAGGCCATGTCACATCCCTTCTGCTTCATTTTCCTCCTGGGATTTTGGGCACGTATGTACATGTGCCTCTTGTGTTTTTCAACCTACTGGGTCTGGGACTCAAACCATGATCAGCCATGTAGGGTCCAGCTGCCTTGACCATCACACTGCAGGCTGGCCCTGAAGATAGAGATTTCTTTCCTGGATTCATGGACATTTTCCCCTTTCTACTCTTTACCACCCCCTGTTCCCACTGACACAATATTTCTTCTCTACTTACAAATTAGAACGTGGAAATCATTTTACTGTTTTTATTTTTAGCAGCAGAATAGGATAGCAATCACAGGTCAAAGGAGAGCTGGAGGAAACAGGACAGAAAAGATCAGGGACATACAGGTTGGGGACGACATGGGATACATGCAGGAATGGATGGAACTTCAGGATGGAAGAAGCAGGGAGAAAAGGGCCGGCTTTAACAAGTTCAATCGCAGAGGTTTGCACAAACCGGAACTTCTCTACGGAGCCCATTCACCTTTGCCCCTTCCCACCCCCACTCTTCAGTTACAAGGATCTAGTCATAGCTGTTAGTACAAAAAGCAGGGAGAGGGAACCAGCAGTTAGCGTAATGGCTATGTCGCTGGACTCCCACGTAATCGACCGCAGTTCGCGTCCCGGACCCGGTGGCTTAAAACTCACGCCGGGCGCATGTGCGTGCGTGCCCAAGATCCCGAGAGGAGAATGGAGGAGAAGGGATTGCGGCGTGACCATCCCCCCTGGGGGGTGATTTCTCGCTTTCTGTCTCTCTCTCTCTCTCTCTCTCTGTCTGGCGAGCGCACGCGCCCTATAGCGAAAACCTCTCAAAAAAAAAAAAAAAAAAAAAAAAAAAAAAAAAAAAAAAAAGCAGGGAGAGACATTGGTGTGTGGAGTCCCGAAAAGAAGATAAATCATGATAAATCAAGTGATTGGATATTAATGTGAAGACATAAAGAATAAAACATTTTATGTTCTGTGAAAATGTCAAGGTGTGTCATGTAAATATTTCCACAAGTTACCATTTCAATAATAAGCACACTCTGACAGAATCTCCAAAATACGGGTTATTTGCTGGACAGTATTATTTGTGTGGTCCAATCATGTACACTTAGGTATTCATGGAAATCAGGAGGGTTGGGGCATTACTTAAAATTCAGAAACAACATCAAATAGCAGGGCTAGGAATCTGGATTTTGAACAAGACACCTGGGTGATGCTGATGAACCACACTTTGAAAAATGCCGTCGTTAGATGGAGAAGGGCCAGCCAGTGGCGTGATGGTTCAGGCAGCTGGATCCCGCGTGGCTGGCAGCTTGGACAACAGGCTGGGCTTGTGTCTTTGCTGCTCAAAATCCCAAAAGGAGGGACCAGCAGTTAGCGTAATGGCTATGTCGCTGGACTTCCACGTAGTCGACCGCGGTTCGAGTCCCAGACCCGGCGGCTTAAACTCACGCCGGGCGCGTGTGCGTCCGTGCCCAAGATCCCAAGAGGAGAATGGAGGAGAAGGGATTGCGGCGTGGCCATCCCCCCTGGGGGGTGATTTCCTGCTTTCTATCTCTCTGTCTCTGTCTGTCTGGCGAGCGCACGCACCCTATAGCAAAAACCTCTCCAAAAAAAGAAAAAAAAAAAAAAAAGAAAAAAAAAATCCCAAAAGGAGAAGTGATTTTGGTGTGGCCATTTCCCTTTGGGGTTCCTTTCTCACTTTCCCTTTTTCTCTCTCTCACACCTGATGGCAAAATTAAAAGAAAAAAAAAAAAGAGTGTAGAGTGCTAAGGATGCAATGGAAACTCAAAGCTGAAAATGAGTCTGTTCTGCTATAGACACATATTAAGAAAGCTAAGTGAGCCAAGATAGAAGTACAGGAATACTCTGGAATTCCCCGATATTATTATGTCACTAAGAACACCACTATTTCTTGTGAGGAAAATAGACGGGAATACTTAGTTCACCACATCCATTGAGATGACTGTGCCACCATATTAAATTTTAGCCGTTTTCAAAGAATGGCCCTCTGAGGTCAACTCTGGTGATGCAGTGGGAATGCAAGGCTCTGAGATGCTGAGATCACATAGGAAGGTCCCAGGTTCACATCCTGAGGTCTCCCTATTCACACCAGGCTTGGATATGCCCCTGATCCTGGCTGGCTGAGTCTGGGGAGTAGATCACAATGTGAGGGTCCTATTGGGAGTGTCTGTCTCTATGTGTCTTTCTCTCTCTCTCGAAAGAAAAAAAAATAATGTTAAAAATAAAGGAAAGAAAGCATGGGCCAGCAGGTAGCATGGTGTTTGGGGTGCTGGACTCCCAAATGGCCAACTGAGGCTCAAGTCCTGAATCTGGCAGCTTGCTTTCTCATTTTCTCTCTCTCTCTCTCTCTCTCTCTCTCTCTCTCTCTCTCTCTCTCTCTGTCTCTCTCTGGTGAGCACATGTGCCCTATCGCAAATTAAAAATAAATAAATAAATAAATAAATAAATAAATAAATAAATGAAAGTAAATAAATAATGCTTAAAAAAATAATGGCCCGCCCAAATCTTTCAAGCATACTTATAAGACAAAATAAGAGGGTCAGCATATCAGCAGACGGTGTCGTGGTTACATGACTGGACTCCCACATGGCTGACCACGGTTTGAGTCCCGGACCTGGTAGCTTGAAAAAATCATGCTGAGTGCATGTATGCGCAAGCCCAAGATCCAGGGAAGAGAAAGAAAGAGAAGGGATTGCGACATGGCCATTCCCTCCTTGGGGAGTGATTTCTCACTGTCTCTGTCTTTCTTTCTCTCTGGCAAGTGCATGTGCCCAAGGCAAAAACCTCTAGGAAAAAGAAAAAGATAAAATGATATACAGATAAAATTTATATTTAGCACTAGACACTACACATCATTCCATACAATAAGCAATGCCTATAATAAGATTTTTATTAATTGAATATTAGGGACTGTCCTATATGCATCGTGCTGTTTAATTTTCATAGAAATCCTTAGAGGTAGGCACCATTATAATTCCCATTTTACAGTTTAAGAAACTGAGGCCTAAGGTCTGACAGGGTTGAGATGTTGTCCAAGGTCATGTAACTAGTAAACAGCAGAAGTAGTGTTTAAATCCAGATCTTTCTGATTCCAGAAGCACCAGCTCTTAAGCGCTAAATAATTCTGCCTCTATTGGGAACCTTAGTTCATAATACCCCATGGACATGCACAGATGAAGCAAATATCAATACAAATTGCATAGCTGAGGATGCACAATCTCAGCCGAGTAACAGGTCTATTCCACAAGAAATGACAAAATCAAAATAAAATTATGCTTCTCTAAAATATAAATAAAAACTAAAATCTACATCAATATGTAGTGTTTGTCATTCTTACCAAACATGCTTTAACTATGTAGTCATTGTTATTGCTAGCATATAAACTTTTTTTTTGTTCTTGTAGCTACCTCTTAAGACCTCCCGTGTATATCATTTCCTGATATATCTTCTTATAGCCATTAAGACTTAATTTTTATTTACTTCTTTATTTTTTACTGAATACTCTTAATACATTTTATTAAGTACTGAAATTTCTGAGGCAAGCAAAATAATCTTTCCGAGCCAATCACTACTACACACAACCCTTTAAAAAGACGATCAGTGACCACACAAATCATGAAAATCACACATCCCACTGTAGCATTTTCTTTTACTTAGAAGATAAAGCCAATTTAAGAATCTAAAAATCCCATAATCCAGCCTCTGTCCTTAGTTATCTAAAGAACTCTTTAAAACAACTAGCCCTTTCGCACCCTCAGATCCTGAGGTTAGCACTCACTTTTACATCAGTTTAGCAATGCAAGCTAGCGTGCTCCACCTCCCTCCCTGACGCGGAGGAACATTTTCTGTTACATTGTACATTACAGCTGTCTCTGCTGCTAGACCGCAAGCTCCATTAGTGCAGGGACCACATGTGTTTAGTGTCTCTTACAATAACCAGACTGTACCTGGCACAGAGAAGGCACTTAATAAATATTGTTGAATGAATGACCCATCAAACACAGTGGCTCCCGGAGTTCAGGTCTTCCTTCGCATCCTCACCAGAATAGAGCTTTCCTGGGAGCCTCTTTCTTCTTGACTCCACCTAGGATCTAAAAGCCACTGATTTCTCAGATGATCACCAAGACCATAGACCAGCAAGCTCTTCTCCATTGACTTTGAGATCCACCTGAATCAGCAGCCTTTCTCCTTTCGGAGTGCTGTAGGTAATGCCCGTCTATAAAGGTGGAGAGAGCAGACAGACTCCAAATTAGAAGGGAAGCCTAGATAGAATGGTGGGGGTAGAAAACTGAGGGTTTCTGCTGCCTGCTTTTCCTCTGAACAGTGAAAGGACGACCTGAGAGGATAAGGAATGGGGCCCTGCGCAGCAATTAAAGTTAAGGATCAAGGGCTCCTAAGTCAGGATGGCCAAGGAGAAGCCACTGACCTGGTTATAGCTACAGTAGATGGGGACTTGGAGGGCGGAAAGACCCTTAACTCTCCATCTGGGGTTGAGACCCAGCTGCTGATGAAGAGGCCTCCTGAGGCCTCTTTATTATCCCAATTCGGAATGATCTATTTAGGGAAAGATTTCTTTTCATTATTTCCTCTCCTTTTTCCACTCCACTTGGTTTCTCTCCCCCTTTCTTTCCTTCTTCCTTCTCTCCCTTCTGTATTGTGACAGGAAAACATTATTCATTTTTCCTTTTCTTCAATAGTCCTGGCCATAGGTCAGCACTTTAATAAACTCATAGCAGCCAATCTAATATTTGGTAAGAGGATTTTAGTAACCCAAGAGATGAAAAAGTTTTATTTCTGAAGGAAGAAGATGACATTTTAAGACACAGTGGCAAATTATGGAAAAGAAAAGAAAGATCTCTTTCCAAATAGCTAAATATTTATTTATTTATTTATTTATTTATTTATTTATTTATTTATTTATTTATTTATTGAGAGGTTTTTGCTATAGGGTACATGTGCTTGCCAGAAAGACAGAGAAAGACAGAGAGACAGAAAGTGAGAAATCACCCCCCAGGGGGGATGACTATGCTGCAATTCCTTCTCCTCCATTCTCCTCTTGGGATCTTGGGCATGCACACATGTACCAGGCGTGAGTTTAAGCCACCGGGTCCGGGACTCGAACCGTGGTCGACTACATGGGAGTCCAGTGACATAGCCATTACACCAACTGCTGGTCCTAAATAGCTAAATACTTCTAAGACCCAGATTCAATTCTTCCATTGTAAGGAGACTTCAGAGCCAGCTGGTAGCATGGTGGTCGAGGCAGTTGGACCCTACATGGCCAGCTGCACCATCTGAGTTACAGACCTGGCAGCTTAAGAAACACACCTAGTGGGTACTCACATGCACTCAAAATCCTGGAGGGAATTAGGAATGGAGGGGATGAGGATTGTGGTGTGACTGTCCTGGGGGGGGGGGGGGCTTTTTTCACTTTTTCCCCTTCTCTCCCATCCTGAGTGCATGTACCCTCTGGCAAATTAATAAAAGAGAGACTTCAGCCAATTTCAGGAATAGTATTTAATGACACCTTTTTGAGCATGGTATATAGTTTCATTTTGTTTTTTTATCTTTTTTACTATAGGGTATGTGCACTTGTGTGTGTGGGGAGTGTGAAAAATCACTGCCCCCCTGGGGTGAATGGGATGGCCATGCCAAAATCCCTTGTCTTCCAGTCCCCCTGGGATTTTGGGCATGCATGCACACATGCCTGGTATGATTTTCAAATCACTGAGTCTAGGACTTGAACCACGCAGTCAGCTATGTCTTTACCTCCACACCATCTGCTGGCCCCACTCTGTTCTTTATAAAGCTACTTTTCCTGGTAGGCCAGTTTTAATATATTTAGTCTTTGTCAATAATTGATAGGTGGGAATAAGCTTAGTAGGGAATTCATACAAAAACCACCTTTTAAATTTTTTTCTTTATTTTTGGAGAGGTGTTTTGTTTTGTTTTTTGTTTTGTTTTGTTTTTGCTTTAGGGCACATGCCCTCTCCAGAAAGAGAGAGAATCAGAGAGACAGAAAGCGAGAAATCACCCCCCAGGGGGGATGGCCACGCCACAATCCCTTCTCCTCCATTTTCCTCTCAGGATCTTGGGCACGCATGCACACGTGTTCGGCGTGAGTTTAAGCCACCGGGGTACGGGACTCGAACCGCAGTTGACTACATGGGAGTTCAGCGACATAGCCATTATGCTAACTGCTGGTCCGTCTTTTAAAAATTTTTTTCTTAAAAAAATTGTTACAAGCTGTGTGTGCACACTGGAGAGGCAAGGAGACTAAAAAGGGAAAGTGAGAAAGCACTTCCTGGGGGGATGGCCATGCTGCAATCCTTTCTCCTCCATTCTCTCTTCAGGATTTTGGGCACACACATGGGCCTGGCGTGTCTTTTCAAGCTGCCAGGTCTGGGACTTGAACCGTTCAGTCGGCCATGTGGGATATAGCACCTTAATCATTGTGCCATCTGCTGGCCTTGGAAACCTTTTTTTTTTTTTTTTTGGTGACAACATGGTCCAGTCCAGGCTTGACGTAAACAGAGAGGTCTGCAGTACCAGAACCTTCTCATGTGAGTCAAACAACATCACATTTCCCCATGTGCCACCACCCAGCTCTCACAAAAATGATCATTTAACACAACCTTCCTTCCCTTAGTTTTAGTCTCTTTATCTCAGAACATCGTTTTAGTTAGCTTCTCTATTGCATGTCTGTCCTGTGTGTCCCATTTGACTGCAGGAAAAAAGCAGCCTTTCTAACTATACTTCCTGTTGTGTAACTGTACCTTCAGACAACGCTCCTGGTCCGTGGCCTATCTCCTATCACCAGGCCTTGATAATCCTACTTCTTTTGGGGTTTCAGTTATAGCTTTCTGTTGATTGGTCCTTGCTGTACCCTTACCTGTGTAGGGCCTCTAATAAATCTTTTTCCTCAGCTAGTTTGAGTAGATTGCTATGGAATGCAGTAGGAAATGAAAAATAAGTTTAAAAACTGTTGAGACCACTAGGAACCCTGAACGAGTTTGATTTCCTAGATTCAATGTATAATGCCTGAGAATCTTGAGAAAAGGTGCAGTTAAGAGTAAACTGCTAAATACCAACAGAATTCCTTCCAGAAACACGCCAAGGATTATATCAAAGGAACACTATATAAAAAAAATAATAATTCTGAATATTTGCAGGTATAAGGTCAGGACACAAACATCCCAAGTAATTCTAGTTAAATTTCCTGGGACTGAGGGGAACAAAATGTGGATTGTGAAAATCAGAGAGTGGTCAATAAGAGATTGAGGCTAGATATGAGTCCAGAAAGTGATCTGTAGAGAATATTCATTTTATCCTCCCTTCCCACGCTCACTGTAGAGAACCGTTTCTGCCTACGAACACCGAAAGAGCCGTCTTCCATTGCAGGTGACTCTTGGCCCTCCACCTGGTGACAGACACCTGGTGACATTGAGGTCATGTGTTTTTATTTCCACTCTTGGTTATTTTTAATGCCCTTGAGTTCTGTGAGAGACCCCAATGATGATACAATGAATTGCCTTTTTTTTTCCTTAAGTATATCCGAGTGGCTATGGCCACTAGCAAGTAAATGAAATCTGACTAAGAACGGGAAGTGAGGTAAAGATCCATGCAAACTGAGGCTAGGAGTCGGCATGGGGGTCACGGAACCAGCCTAAACTGATTTCTCCTTTGTAATACGGTTAATAAACTTAAAGCACATTTGCATGGTGGCTGACGGAGACGCAGTCTTGCTCTCCCCATCCTGTATCAATTATATCTGCCTCCTCTTAGCAGGACTCTAGTTACACACTCGGAACCAAAAAACCTTGGCATGCAGTCCCTTTTTCTATTTTCTTAAAGTTTACATTTATTTTAAAAAATATTTTAGGTAGATACAAAAGAATAGTGTGACATTTGTGTAAGTTATACATTAAGCACCTGTGAATCCACCCAGAACTAGAATGTTACCAATACATTGCAGCCATCTAACTCCCTGCCTCCCTCCACCACACCGGCCCATCCCCTTATACAAAGTAACCATGCAATCTCAATGGGAATGTCAACCCAAATTGTCCTCTTCCCTCTGGCCAAAGGATAGACACAAAACAGTGCTAATGACAATTGAATTGTCCCGTTCTGCTCTTTTTAGTGGCATGAAGAATGGGTGGAAATGAGTCTGAACAAATTCATTGTCATAGAGATAGTCTAACCTAAAACAACACTGGGAGGTGATAGTGATTCTGAGATCTGTTTTTCCAGCTCTTCCTTTATTCCTAAGTGCTACCCCACATCATTCCATAAGTTCCTATTACATTCCCTTTAATTAACTAGAGTTGTTATACCTCGCTTGCCAAAGAACTCCTCTATGATCACACTAGTGAATGAAAATTTCATAAAGCTATATCATCTATTTTCACAAGTGTGCTGCAAGAAATACAGATGAGATTGAAATTACAAAGTAATAGTCATCTCTGGGAAGAACCATGGGGAATTGGACCAAAGAAGGGGGTTTCAACTGAGTATGACCATGTATTTCATATTAAGAAATATGAAGCAATAAAATAATATATTAGGTTATAATAAAGTTCCTAGGAGATAACCACTTTATATTATTCTCTATGAATTTTTTTAGATTTAAAAAAACAAAAAGTTAGGGGATAGCAGGTGGCGTGGTTAAGGCGCTAGATTTCCAATTAGCCAACTGCGATTTGAGTCCTGGACTCAACGGCTTAAAATCACGCTGGGGAGGCCAACAGGTGGTGTAGCAGTTAAGGTGCAGGGCTCCCACATGGACAACCACAGTTCAAGTCCCAGACGCAGCAGCTTGAAACTCATACCGAGTGTGTGTGTGTGTGTGTGTGTGTGCGCGCGTGCCCAAAATCCTGAGAGGAGAATGGAGAAGAGATTGCCGCATGGCCATCCCTTCCGGATGGATGATTTCTCACTTTCTCTCTGAGAGAAAATCATGTTAGGCACATGTGCATTAGTGCCCAAAAGTCCCAGGAGGAGAATGGATTGTGCTGTGGTCATCCTTCTGGGGGGTGATTTCTCACTTTCCCTCTCACTGTCTCTGCCTCTCTCCAGTGAGCACATACACCCTATGGCAAAAATCTAATAAATACATAAATACGGTGAAAACAGGTGGCTCGACGACAGGCTTAACCATCGTGGCCATGGAAGTGCTGATTGATGGATCAACGCTAGCCTGTTAGGTGTGTGCTTTTAGTTCTGCCTTGGCCAATGCTTGCAGAAATGGTCTGGAAACATATAAAGAAAATATAAAACCTGTGAATGGCCCAAAGATGATGAGGTCAATAGTAAACGTACTGAATGAAATAATTAGTATACAAGAACATATGGGCAGAATAGAATTCTGGACTGGATTTCATCAGCAAGGAAAAAAAGAGAAGGCAACTCTATCATTTACTGATCAGTTATTACCTGGCAAGCACTGCTTTAAATATTCTACATACAGTATTCTAGTTAATCCTTACAATAATTGCTTTAGGTGTGTTATTACCATTCCTTTTACACATGAAGAACTGAAGCAAAGAGAGGTGGTATTATCTGTCCAAGTTCACAAAGTTAGTAAGTGTAAGAGCCAACAGACGAGGGGACTTCGAGGAGATTGTGATGAAATGGAATTAAATAGGAGTTTAATTTGATACAAAAAGTTTTGAAATCCATGCATAGTGTTTTCATAATATATATTTCCAGGAACTTTTCGAAGGCCAATGCCCCCTCTCCACCATAATAAACCATGTTGGTACAACTCCCAGTCCTCAGCTTTAAACCATTATATGATACCAGGGTTATAAAAGTTTATGCCTCAATTTCCCCCGAATAAGCTCTATAATACATAATGGAGGAGACATGGCTTAACAGCCCATACTTCAAAAAATTTTTTTGAGAATAAGCATAATATCAGTCAGCAAAGTGATTTTTGACAGAGTGACTGCCAAAAAAGCAAATTCTATCTTAGGCTACGTTAATGGAAATATTTTATCACGGAGTCACGGTCTTCTGTACTGTACACTCCTCAGTCCCCACCCACTCTGTGCAGTGTATCACACGGGAAGGAGAATGTCAACAGAGACAACACTGTGGGCAGGGTCTGAGGCGAGATCAGGAATTGAGAACGGTGCCCTGAGAAGAATGTTTTAAGGAACTAGGACTGTTAGCCTGGAAAATGCAAAACTCATGGTAGAGACTGGTTGGACAGCTGTTTTCACATGTTTTAAGTGTCATGTGGAAAAGGGATTAGATTGTTCTGTGTGGTCCCAAGGGAGCAAAAAAAAAAAAAAAAAAAAAGAACAATGGGTAAAATTTAAAAAGGGAGAAATGATGTTAAATATTTAAAACTTTATAGTGCTCAAATTGTCAGAAGATGAAACTGATTTTCTTGGGAAGAAGGGAGTTCCCAGGGGCTGAATGGGTCATAGAAGTTTCTTGTTGGGGATGTTGTTGAACCTTCTAGTGGGATGGTGGCTGGAAGGACATCCCTGCTAACAATGCTAAAGCTTACCAATTTGATGACCAAATTCTTTTGCGTAACATCATCGTCAACTTAGAGATCTAGATTTATGGTATGATCCTTATGTGACTCCTCTCTTTTGCCCACCAAAGAAGGGCAGAAAGTTTGCAGGGCTAGGAGTCTAAATTAAACCTTTCTACTAACCCAGCTCTGCTACTAGCTGCACAATATTGAGGGACTCATTTAACGTTTCCCTAGTTCAGATTTTTTTATCTTTACAAAGAAAGTTGCTCTATCTGTCTCACCTACCTCCTAGGATTTTAGTATGCTTTCCATCTTACATGTAAAGGTGCTTCAGAAAATTAAAATGATGTGCAAGTATAACCTACGATGACTGTAACATAAGCTCTGTTTGCCATATATCTGTGACCCTTAATCTTCTTTGACAGGTTGCTCATCCCTAGATTCTCTATGAGCTTTCTTATGATATATGGGGGCGTTGTTTTGGTGTTTGTTTTGTTCACTTGTTTTATAAATCTTCGTCCACTTACTGTTACATATTGGGGAATGCAGTAGTTACTATTCTAGCCACTTTTGAAAAATAAAATGTTGAAGGAGACATCATCATTTTCCACAAGGTGTTTGCCATCAAATAAAGATCTCTATCAATACATAAATAATGTAATACAAGGTGAGTACATGAATGCTTTAAGAGTAATATAGACAAAATGCTACAGACGATCACAGGAAAATGGGAATATCAAGACAGTTTGCTGAGCATGGGCTCTAGAAAATAGAGGATTATCCCTTTTTGTCTTATCCCCAACTCTGCTGGAACCCAGTAGAACTAGGCTCCTTTCAAGATTATGTATTGGGGTTGAGAAGTGGTCAAACTGTCAGAGCTGCAATTTTTAGTCCCTTTGCACTGGCCCTAAGGAGACAGGCCTGATTTTCCCTATTTTTCTCTCATGGAGGAAAAAAAAAAAAAAAGCTCAGTAAGGTCAAGTACAAGTCATAAATTGTTCTGTAAGGCAGACCCTCATCATTGTAACCATCTAGAGTTTCAATGCACAAAAACAAGGCTTGTTGCAAAGAATGATTTATTACAAGTTTGCTGCTTTAGGTGCTTACTAATGCCCACCCAATAAACTGCTTTATCCTGGGATGAGACTTGACATCCTTTTATGTGCAGAGATGGGAGCTGGTGGAGAGTAGCTGAAAGGCAGCTGCCAACACTGGGCAAGTAAGTTGCAACATGTTCTATAAACCCCATTGACATTCTAGGTAAATCTTACCAAGTTCTTGTAAGGCAGCTGTACCTGTGAAAGATAAATAAAAATAATACTGACGGAATGTTAATATTATGTTCCAGGCTTACGTATTTTATATTATCTCCTTTGTGAGTACTCTTTTTGTTTTTAGTTTTTGCTATAGGGCCTGTGCAGTAGGGAGAGAGGGAGAGAGGGAGAGAGGGAGAGAGGGAGGGAGGGAGGGAGGGAGGGAGGGAGAGAGAGAGAGAGAGAGAGAGAGAAAGCGTGCGCCAAAGTGAGAGCGAGAGCGAGAGAGACAGATCACTTCTCAGAGGGATGGCCAGGTGGAAATCACTTCTCCTCCTTTCTCCTCTTGAAATTCTGGGCACATTCACACCTGTGCCCTGCGTGATTCCCAAGCTGCCTGATCCGGGACTCAAACAGCAAAGCCGCCATGTGGGATCTAGTGCCCCAACCTGCTGGCCCATCATTTATGAGTACCTTTATTATCTCTATTTCAGAACAAAGGAAACTAAGTCTTAGAGAGCGATTAAAGAATTAAGTTACACATCTTGGGAGCAGAAAGATCAGGATTTGAACTAGGACTATATAGAGAAAATAATACATAAGGAAATAATATGTTAATTGTAGACACATATTGAAGCGATATACAGACTTGTATATATGCATTTACATAGATATTTAAAATTACTTTCTCAGAATTATTTTCTGTAGCTCATAGCAAAAGACTCATAAAATAAAATTAGAAAATGAACCATCGAGATCATGAGAAAGAAGAATATGCTAGCCATGAGGCCAGCCTTGTGATTGGTCATCAGATGTGAAAACAAGAAAGAAAAAGAACAAATTCCTTTTAGTGTCATTTTACCCCACTATTCAATAGTTGTTTTTATTTCTATATTCCTACCCTATAAAAATTAAATAAACTCTACAAAAACTATGATATTTCCCTGAATATATTTTTGGTTTTTGAACATCATTGGCAATTAAAGTTTCTTGATAGTTATTCTGAAATGAGAGAATAAAAACCTAAAAAAAAGTATTTTGGAATATAGTATTTCCAGGTAAAATGCCATATAAAAGTTAGATAAGCCTCCTTTCTTACTCAGTGGTGAGGCTTACCTATCAGACAGGACCTCAGAAGCTATTGCATTGCTTCTCCTAGAAGCTGGCCATTTTTCTTCCCTAGCATCTCGTAAGCACAAGTGCCTAGTACAGACTACCTTCTCAATAAATGTTCTGCAGAAAAATATTGAATGGTTCACACTACCACATGATGCCTAATACAAACACGAAGGGGTTTCAGAAGTTGTGGAAAATGTCCAAGTACGATGAGTTAAAGTACGAGTTCATTTTAGTGCTGAAAGTTTTTTGAAATCTTGCACAGTTTTCTCCTAATGTACATTTTCTATAAATGTTTTGAAGACTCCTCCCCCATATAATATGTGTTTAAAAAAAGTGTCATTCTCTTTTTTAAAATTTTTTTATTATTATTTTTTTGCCATACGGTGTGTGTGCTCACCAGAGAGAGACAGACAGAGACAGGGAGAGGGAAAGCGAGAAATCATCCACAAGGCAGATGGCCAAGTCACAACCCCTCCTCCACAATTCTCCTCTGGGGATTTTGGGCACAAGCCTTTACGTGCCTGGCGTGATGGAACAAGTCGCTGGGTCTGGGAATCAAACCGCTGTCAATCACAGGAAGTCCAGGGCCTTAACCACCTTGCCACCTGCTGGCTCTCATTCTCACAGTTCTAAAAGTTCTATGCGCCTACAAGCTTTCCAGTAACAGTAATGACTTAGAAAGGGTTACCTCGATGCACTTCTTTCTCTCTCTTATATGTGTCCTGGTCAGTTAGCGCCTTACACTGTCAGAGGTCTCTAAAGTGAAATGCAAAATAACCCCAGAGCACATGTTAAGACTGTGTTATAGGACCCTACATACCTATGGATGATGGAAGAAATGAAAACTCCTAGTTAATTTTATTTTTCACCTCATGCCTTATCATTTTGTTGTCACTATATAATTTATAATAAATAATGTTTCTAGTCGGTGAGGCAGTTTTAATGTATATATAAATATACATATACAGAGGCTACATACGCAAACTCAAACATTTTACTGATAGCAAAGCACAATCAAAAAGTTTGAAGACTGTAGCTCTAAATACTTCTGCTAAGATAAGCATAATTGAACAAAAATATCTTTGAGACCATAAGAAAATAAAGAATGTTTTCCTATGGTTCGAGTTGGGGTTAGAGGTGGGAGTGGGCTGGACTTTTATATTTTTCACAAAAGTTATATACTAGCAAGTAATTCACAACATTTCACCCAACAATCAAATATAGCAAACTCTTGCTGATTTTTGTTTCTTCTTCAAAATGGATCATAGTGAAATCCTAAGTTTTTCTTACATTCACCTCTCTTATCTGTGAAGTTTGTCCCTTGGAAGGAAGGGATGGGACAAGTTACTCAAAACCTGTGCTGGGTATTAAAAGTCCTGAGTTTAAGTTCCTTGTTCACTGGCACTCTTCGTAATTCCAAGCAGGTTATATAATTTGTCCCTGCCTCATTTCTCATATGGGTAAAATCTCAGATCAGTGTAGTGTGGCTAAAGAACACTTTGTTCCTTCTGTCAACTAATCTCAGAGCATCATTGAGGTAACTTTTAATATTATCAGTTTTAAATGCTGTGATTTTATACACTTTTCCCTTTGAAAGTTACTTTCCTTTAAAAAATAAAAAATCACATTTCTAAATACCACTTTGTTTCCTAAACTTCATAAACTTAAGTTGTTTCTTTTCCACTCATACACACACAAATACACACACACACACACACACATTTGATGACTTCATGGATGCGAGTGAAAAGTGTAAGATGGTATTGACGACATAAGAGGAGACTTGAAGTAAGTTCTCTTACTCGAATTTCCTTTAAGTTTTAAAGTTATGCATCTAGGCCATACAATCATGTTTACTTCATCTTCAAAATATTTGTGTTTAAGAATAATTCACAGACTCTTAAAGCAGAAGGAATCCTAAGAAAACACCTGGGCCTTAAATAATGCCTGGCACATAGTAGATGCTGAATAAACCTTTAATGAAGGGAAGCTGGGAAAAGCTTCTTATTCTAATTTGAATACAAACCCAAAAACCAATATTGAGCATTGTAGGGGCTGAGTAACTTGCTTAAGGTTGCTCAGCTTAAGGAGTTGTGTCTAGAAATGATTCCTTCTGATTTCCAGCTCTGGCATTTTCCCAGCCACCTGTTGACTTGTTTATAGCAGACAGTCAAGTACGATCTGCCAAAGATGCATCATAGAAAAAAAATGAGAAAGAGCTGCCCTCAGGTTCACCAGGTACAAGTCACCTGACATAGGATTTCCACATATGAATATGACACATGTAAAATAAAACTCATCTTTTTAACATATGATATGCAAAATATAAATCTCGTATATATTGCGTTCGAAGGTCTGTTTTAAAGGCCAAGCATCAACAGCCAATCTTCCTCGACTTATTCAACCTTAATGGCTACGGTTCGGTTCGTGCATCCATACAGGTGATTGCTATCCTCTGACCAGCTAAAAGTAGCCTGGCCGTTACAGCGAAACGATTCTGTGTTGTTGTATTGATTTCTCTGAATTTACCCACCAACGAGGCATTAACACCGTCCGCGCATTACAGTCCTAATAAACTTATCTGGCACTGTTTTGGCCTATGCAATGTCTAACCCATTGACGAATACATCTAAGTCCACAAAAGCCTTTAGTGGCCACTTGTTAGCCAGGTCAGGGTGTAAAATCATAACACAATGCAAGCCTCTTCCATGGGGCACCACAAGGCAGCGATGAAAACCCCCCCTCACTTCCACATCCAGTGGAGTTGTAGTTTATTACCATAACCCTCCCAAGTCAAAAGGACACCAGTTTGAAGCCTCGCAACTTGGCGCAGACAGGGTTTCCCCCCTGCGCCCCACTCGGCTGGGCCTCTCTACCTGTCCTCTCCTACTGTCTACAGGTCCCGAACATTAGAAAATAGAAAATGTGATGATCTTTGTGTGTCTCTGTAAAATGTGTGTATGTGTGCGTGTGTTGGGTGTAACGGGCCTTCTGGGTGGCTGCGCGGCCTGCCCGTCAGGGCGCGGGCCAATGGCAGGCTGCCTTATATAGAATGAGTGTTTTCGGTCTCTCGGGTTGCATGTACTGTATGTGGAGCAGTGTACAGTGGAGCGGAGGCACAGCGGCTCCGCGAGCTCCTCTGCACTTTCCCATAGAGCAGCCTGAGCGGCCGCCGAGGGCGAGCCACACACACGCCCGCAGCCCGGCCCGCCCGCGAGGTAAGCGCCCCAGCCCCAGCCGCGGCCGGGCGCGCTCCCCGCACTTTCTGTTTTCCCTACTCACTTGCGAGCCGCCGGCTGCATCTCGC